>CM045987.1:108789265-108856280 GCA_025175895.1 Wurfbainia villosa | reverse complement strand
TAATTCTAACACATCTTTGGCTCTATACCCCTTGGCCTTAAAAGACCTCTTGGTCATTTTACCCTCCAAGCAAGATTCGCAGGTTGGGAAATCTTCCACCACTAATACACCTAGAGGTCCATCAGCTATTAACCTTTAAATTCTACTTAGGTTAATATGACCAAGCCTAAGATGCCAAAGATATGTTTGGTTCATCTTCGAAGGTTCTTTTCTCTTATTGGAATTTTAGAAGATGAGTTATTAACTTCTATTTGCATTGTGGGAGCTTTTGGTTCGAGTATATATAAATTTTCTATCAATGTACCAGAATAGATAATCTCCCTATTCCTTTTTATAAAAACTCTGTCATTAAAAGAAATAGATTATCCATCCATAAATATTTTAGAAAACGAAATCAAATTCTTTTTAAATAAATGTACATAAAGGAAATTTTCCAGAACCAAAGTTTATTCCTCTCAAAAGACAAATAAACATCTCCCACTACAACAGCCGCCACCTTCGTGGCATCGCCCAAGTAAACGGTAATCTCTCCCTAAGTTAGTCGTTGGGTTTCTTGGAACCCCTACAAAGTATTGCAAACATGATCAGTGGCTCCCGTATCTACACACCAGGTGCCGGTAGATTGTTAGGATCTTTGTAACGGCTAGAGGGGGGTGAATAGCTTTTGACCGTTCGTAGATGGAATTTGCTCTCGTTTGTTTCTACAATTTCGTTAGCGCAGCGGAAATAGAAAAGTAATAACGATAACGAAATGCACAACACGCTAACACAAGGATATAACGTGGTTCGGAACCGCACGGTTCCTACTCCACGGATCGAGCTCTACGAGCTCTAGTGATGCGCACGCAACCACTAATAAACACTCCTTCTCGGAACAATCCGGAGGTGGAGAAACCTCGTACAATAATGATTACAACAATAATCAAATGAATACAAGCAAATACAATGAAATACAAATGCAAGTAAAGGAAAAACACTTTACAAGAGCTTTGGATTGCTTGATCTTTGATTGCCTTGAACTAGCTTTGAAGGACTGGAAAGCACCAACTTCCCCCTTCAATTTCGCTCAAGAAAATCGCTATCTTTTCCTCCATCATGAGCTCCTTTTATAGCTTCAACCTGTGCTGGAAAAAGTCGATCAGTCGACTGCTCGGGACCATCAGTCGACTGATCACACTGTTGCTGTGAGACAACGGTGTAATCCACGCTGGAAAAATCCAACGGCTAGGACATCAGTCGACTGATCATGAGCATCAGTCGACTGATGAGCCATCACTCGACTGCTCGTCGCAGCGGTCGAGTGAGACTCCATTCTGTGGCCGAAAATTCGAGCACCAGTCGACTGATCACACGATCAGTCGACTGCTCGAGCTCACCGATCGCCACCTCGGCACATGAGGTTTTGGCCCAAGTATGGTGCCCCATACTTGCTAGACCACCCTTAGCCTAGACCTAAGCCTTCTAGCCACCTCCATCACCTCACGCCTTGGATCCTCCAAGTCATCCATGACTTGTTCATCCATCGCGCTAGCCTTCAGGTGCTTCCATCGGCTATGTCATGCTAATGGTGTCTACACCGCCAAGGCACATTGGACTTACGCCGCCAAGACTCCGCTTGGACTTTACGCCGCCAACCATTGGACTTATGCTGCCAAGACTCCCGCTTGGACTTTACGCAGCCAATATCAAACCCCTTGGACTTCTCATGCCAAGACTCAAGCTTGGACTTTCCCTTGCCAACCCATGTTGGACTTTTACATTGCCAAGACCCATGCTTGGACTTTTCATGTGCCAAGTGTCCCACTTGGACTTTTCATGCCAAGTACTCAAGACTTGGACTTTACCAAATGCCAAGTGTTCAACTTGGACTTTCCATGCCAAGTACCCATGACTTGGACTTTACCTTGACAATTTCATTGTCATATATTTTTGTCGAACATCAAAACATCATTCGAGTCAAACTCGAGTCCTGGTCAATCGTGACCTGGGCCGATTGCACCAACAATCTCCCCCTTTTTGATGTTTGACAAAAACCAAACCATTTGAGTTAGACCGCTAACTCAAGTCTCTTACCAATTATTCCAAATTGGTGATCCCAAATATCAAACAAATTCTCCCCCTTTTTGACATACATCAAAAGGTTATCTCTCCAAGGAGGTCAATGTCTCATGGCCCAATGAGATCTTATAATCTCCCCCTTTGTCCAAAAATACCTAGGATGCCTGCCATCTTCTTAGTGATAAGTCCTATATCACTCAAGAGAGACAATCCTATACACTCTCCCAATTTCCAAACTGGGTTTCTAAAAATCCATCAATTTTCCAAATTTATAACATTTTCTCCTTGGATACCTCCCCCTAGAGGCTTGCTCCCCCTTGACCATTGCACCAACAATGTCCTTGGGAAGTCCCTAAGCCAATAGGAATTCTAAATCATCAAAGTTAAGGTTAGAAATTCAACATTGAACTTTCTAACACCTTAAAATTGATACAAATCCTAAACACCTCTCCTAATCCATATCCAGTGGATTTTCACCCTTCATCATGCTTCCCAAAGCATATCCTAGGGTTAGGAGTGGTTAGGGACCTTAACCGCAGCTGAAATCGGGTTAATCAACTTTGGTTACCCCGAAATCAGGCTATCAGTCGACTCTGTCAGCTACCCAATGATGTGTCCATCACCGATCGACACGGCAAAACGAGTGATATCTTACCCAATGAGTCCAACGCTGCCCATCACCGATCGTGTAGAGAGGCGATCGATAACTGAAAACCTGATTTTCAGAAATCAGACTCGACTTTTAGAAATTCATAAGTAATTCTACATAAATAAAAAAATCACGAAACTTGATACGTATATTACTTATCACACATACAATCAGTGAAAAATTTTGGAAAAAATATTTTTACCATTGAAATAGGAGATTGGTACAAAGTTCAAAACTATTAAAAACTTTAAAGTTTTTGATCCACTTTGTATCAACTTCTACAATGATGATGGCTATCAAAAGATAGATTTCACCAAGGTTTTCTAAATTGATTTTAAAATGTTTTTGAAAACCTATTTTGAACCATAATTTATTGGCTAAATATACATAACTTGTATATTAGCTTTCCTTATGATTCTTGGTGATAATTAAAATAAGTTTGAGTTCATCTAGATGCACTACCTATGCACCTTGAACATAACTTATTATCCTAGCATCTCACATGTATCTAGGGTGTATAAATACACATACATGTCAATGTGATGTGAGATATGGGTTTTGATTCATTTTATCTAGGGTTTCATGCATTTCCTAGGCAACCCTACTTGATTCTCTTATAAATGAGACTTCAAGTCATGCCATTTTCCTTAAATCAATGTTCAATTAAATTAATGCATGAAATGATCATGGCATAGTGATAGTAAAATAAAAATATGACCAATGATCATGATGTCATGGCATATGATGAAATTTAAGAACACATGACATCTAAAATAATCCTAAACAATGACATGACATGTTATATGATAAAATGCAATTTCACGTCATGATATAGCAACTTTCATAAGCCAACACAATAATACAAATACTCATCCAAACACACAAGATTGTCACAAACAGAAATTTCATTTAATCTAAAAGATTTCAGTCTTTTACATTCAAAATGGAGATTGGATATGCTCAATCTCACTACAAAAACTGAAAACCAAAGAAAATCTAACATCCTCTATATCTAGTCGTCTGCAGGAGGTGGCGGTGGAGGAGGCTGCTGACTCAACGTCCAGGCCCGCATCATCTCAAACATATCGAGCTGACGCTGCTCGATGCGGCTCTGGGACTCCTCCATCCGATCAAGACGTGCGCCGAAAGATGCTTGGCCTGCTAAGATCTCTGACAGCCTAGAGTCAATCGTCTGCTGATAGTCCTGGAATCTGGACTCCAGCTGGCCACGACGATCTGATGGACCCGCCGCTGATGCATCTGGTGGCAGCTGATCCTCCTCATCAGCGGCGTCTACATCCTCATAGTCCTCTGTCGCATCTCTGGGTACCAGAGGAGGCTCTCTGCGTGCCCTGGGTGGTGGTCGAGGCGCCAACTCCATCTGTCCAGGCCCCATCCGCGGCCGCTAACGAAGTTGCGATCGATATCGATCATACACCTCAGAGAGCGCTCTCAGAGAACCCCTGTGAATGTTAATGCCTACGGACTCTAGCCATGCTGTGATAAGGTGACCATATGACATATGCACTTTCCCTTGTACAGGGGAAATGAAATGCACTATGCAATAAAACATATTTAATGCAAAGTTTATGTCTAACCTATTACGCATGGCATATAGTAGAAAGAGATGGGGAGGCCGAATCTTGGCCAGACCCCGAGTGACGATAGGAAGAAAACACCCAACAATGACCTTGTAGAGTACATTGTCAGGTGCAGACAACTCACTAATAGGGAATAAGTTCTGGGCCGGTGGACGAGGATGACCAAAAATATGCTCATGCATGGATTCTAAAGAAATATGGTCAAATGGCTCGGGTAAAGGAGCATCAAAGGTGGGGTAAAAGATGAAGGTGTCATCCGATGGCTTACACTCGAGAAACTCCTGCAGTATCGCAGGAGTGAACTCTAAATCGCGTTTTGCAACGCGAGTAGTGTAGGTAGGGCCATCGTCTACCTTCTTTAGGTTCTGATAAAATTCCTTAAGAAGGTCATCGTTAATAGGATGGGTGCATAAGACAATTTTCATGAGATGATAGTATGCAAATAAGTCCATGATATCACTACAGTAGCGATTGAAAAAGTCCCTATCGATGTACCTAACCAACATAGGTTGGTACAATCGAGATTCACCCTCTGGTGGATCATGCCTACGGGCTCTCCTATTATGAATGCAATGTAATGATATGACATGCAAGGACAACAATACATGATTAGATAGAACTAAATTACAATAGGAAGGAAAATTAGGGTTTTGGGTAAGAAGAGTTTTACTTAGGTGCCATTTGGAGGTGTGACGATGGGATGCTCAGATATCGCTGAGGGGGTCGCCGGAGGACTCAAACGCTGGAACCCTAATCGGAAACAGGGTAACAACCCTAGAACGAGTGAACTAAGGCTTGAAATAAGTGAAAAAATGCAAGAGAAGGGGCTTATCTATCAAACCTAAAAGCTTGGGCGGCTGGCACGTCCGGAAGGGTTGGTCGGAGAAGGGGATGGCGATCGGAGAGGAGAGGAAAACCGAAGGCGCGTCGCGTGAAGACGCCGAACCCTAGCGGTTCGGCGTTATAAAATCGCGATGCAGTCGACTGATGTGCAGCATCAGTCGACTGATCGCGGTTTATTAGCGGGTTTACCGAGCCGGCAGTCGATCGCTCGGCTCGATGTCGACCTCAACCTTATGTGGCGTGCTCGGTAACATCACGATCGATGATGTACTCATCGATCGGTGTTGTCACCACTGATCGATGCGCGAGCACTCGACCGATGCCCTCACCTCGGTGAAGCGACCATTAGTCGAGATGTATCCCATCACGATCGATGTTCAAGCGAAGTCCTCGCACCAAAGACGATCCGGATGCATCGTATCGCTTTTCTTCATCTAAATTATTCCATTTTATCATGTTTAATCTTGTATATCGAACATATTGATGTTACACTTATATTCATGTATTCGTTAATGTATTTTAATGTTTTATTCCATTTTGGCAAACATTAACATCCAATGATTTCCAAATCCTAACATCTCACCCTTTCTAAGTGTTGAAATACACAATCAAGGTAAAAGGCTTGTTTTGTGAGATGCAATCCATCCTAGACATTCCTTCCATGCAAACACATGGTGAAATATATGAAGCATGGTAAGTACAAGACATCATGTTGTGTGACACTTGAGTATCACTCTAGATGTTACTTTTACATCTTAAACACACTTTTCTTGATACATGAACTTCTAAAGTGTGCCAACAATCAAAGTTACACACTATGACCTCTAAATCTAGATTGTGCCAATTTTATTGATTTTCATGTTTTCAAGAAATATATTGACACATCCTAAAATCCTTTAGGATTAAGGCTCAAATGTATTTCCAAGGTAACCATAACCTTGAAAATAACCTAAAGTGCCACCTTTACCATGGTTGAGTGAACTACTCATCCAATCATGGTTGACACATTCTAATCCATTTAACGTGAATCAATCACGCTCTTTGGAACCCAAAATCTATTTGAGCTCATTGAATTAATTAGGTATTCCTTAGGGATAACATCCCTAGATACCTTCCTAATGACCCTCCTAGGCTTGTTAGCCTTGGTCATTGTGGTCTTACCTAGGTTGACTCTAGAGGTAACTCCCCTTGCAACCTTGGTCTTCCTAGACCTAGTTTGTGTTCCATAGTCAAATGGAACACAATGATAAGCTACCTTAGGCTTAGGTTTGTGACCCAAAACTTTCTTGCCCTTGGTTGACTTTTGTTCCTTAGGTCTTAAGTGTTGACTTTGAGTTTTTGACCTAAGAGTTTGATCATTTGACCCTTGAAATTGATTTTGTATATTATTTAGGGTCTTTTCAAGTTTTTTAAGCCTTGACCTCAAGGCTTGGATTTTCAATTCTAATTGCCCAATTTATTTTTGATTAAGTTTTTGGGCATTACCATTTTCTCTAGGCATATGCCTATCCTTCTTAGGGTTAATGCCTAAGTGGTTTTCTATTTTTCTAATGCTTTCCTTAGGAAGAGTTTTTCTAGGGACATTAGTCCCAAATTTCTCCTTATTTCCTAAGTGGACATTTTTAGCACCTAAACAAATATGTCTATTTCTTCTAGCATGCTTTTCATGTACAATAGCAAGAGAATTAAAACCCTTAGCATGCTCTTGCCTATTAACTAAAGAAGGTGCATTATTTAAATGATATACCTTAGGGTTTGCCTTAGTGGCTCCCCCTACTTGTGAAGCTCCCTTTTTCCCCTTCTTCTCCCCCTTCGGGCATTTACTCCGGTAATGTCCCGGTTGTCGGCATTTGAAGCAAATCACTTGCTCCTTGCTCTTTTGTGTTGAGGCACCGGTTTCCTTGACTTTTGGCGCCGGTGGAGCTTTCTTGACCTTCTTTGGGCACTTGCTCTTGTAGTGCCCGGTTTCCCTACACTCAAAGCAAATTATATGTTTTTTATTTAAAACTAAATTGCTTGAGTTACCTAGTTCGGTGGTAGAGACCGGAATTGGACTCTGGGCTTCTTCATCTTGACCGGATGTCGAAGCTTCTTCTTGATGTTCCGGTATGGAGGTTCTCTCCTCCCCCTCAATCCTTGAGGTGGATGCTTCTTCCACTTCCTCCACCTCTTCCGATCCGGAAGTTGACTCCTCACTTTCTTGTGAGGATGATGATGATTCTTTTTCGGTCTCCTCCTCTTCCAAGTCTTCTTGGACCGATTCGGGATTGTCGTGGAACTTGATCAACTTGTTCCACAACTCTTTGGCATCCCTATAGCTTCCTAATCTGGACAAAATGTCGTTAGGTATCAAGTTAATCAACATTTTTGTTACCTTAACGGTTGTCTTGAATTTTTCTCGTTGCTCCTCGGTCCATCGCTTCATTTTAAGGATTTCGCCGTTCTCTCATCTCGGAGCATCAAAACCTATAGTCACGGCAAACCAATTTTCGATATTTGTCATTAGAAAATATTCCATCCTACCTTTCCAATACGCGAAATGTTCACGGTTGAAGGAAGGTGGAATGTTGACGTCATCACCCAATTTTTTTTGGAAATCCATATTCTTCCCTCTAGCTTCTTGACTCCGGGTTGTTAATCCATAGAAGAGCCCCAGGCTCTGATACCACTTGTTAGGATCTTTGTAACGGCTAGAGGGGGGTGAATAGCTTTTGACCATTCGTAGATGGAATTTGCTCTCGTTTGTTTCTACAATTTCGTTAGCGCAGCGGAAATAGAAAAGTAATAACAATAACGAAATGCACAATACGCTAACACAAGGATATAACGTGGTTCGGAACCGCACGATTCCTACTCCACGGATCGAGCTCTATGAGCTCTAGTGATGCGCATGAAACCACTAATAAACACTCATTCTCGGAACAATCCGGAGGCGGAGAAACCACGTACAATAATGATTACAACAATAATCAAATGAATACAAGCAAATACAATGAAATGCAAATGCAAGTAAAGGAAAAACACTTTACAAGAGTTTTGGATTGCTTGATCTTTGATTGCCTTGAACTAGCTTTGAAGGACTGGAAAGCACCAACTTCCCCCTCCAATTTCGCTCAAGAAAATTGCTATCTTTTCCTCCATCACGAGCTCCTTTTATAGCTTCAACCTGTGCTGGAAAAGGTCGATCAATTGATTGCTCAGGACCATCAGTCGACTGATCACACTGTTGCTGTGAGACAACGGTGTAATCCACGTTGGAAAAATCCAACGACTAGGACATCCGATCGATGAGCAGCATCGATCGATGAGCCATCACTCGACCGCTTCGCCGCAATCGGCCGAGTGAGACTCCATTCTCGCGGGCCGGTAACCGAGCACCACGATCGATCACACGATCACGATCGCCGAGCCATCATCGACCGATCGCCCACCTCGCGCGATCGCTAGACCACTTCTCGCAAAAACCCTAGTTGACTTGGTCCACCATGACAACATGAGGTTTTAGCCCAAGTATGGTGCCCCCATACTTGCTAGACCACCCTTAGCCTAGACCTAAGCCTTCTAGCCACCTCCATCAGCCTCACGCCTTTCGGATCCCTCCAAGTCATCCATGACTTGTTCATCCATCGCGTTAGACTTCAGGTGCTTCCATCGGCTATGTCATGCTAACGGTGTCTACACCGCCAAGGCACATTGGACTTACACCGCCAAGACTCCGCTTGGACTTTACGCCGCCAACCATTGGACTTATGCTGCCAAGACTCCCGCTTGGACTTTACGCAGCCAATATCAAACCCCTTGGACTTCTCATGCCAAGACTCAAGCTTTCCCTTGCCAACCCATGTTGGACTTTTACATTTCCAAGACCCATGCTTGGACTTTTCATGTGCCAAGTGTCCCACTTGGACTTTTCATGCCAAGTACTCAAGACTTGGACTTTACCAAATGCCAAGTGTTCAACTTGGACTTTCCATGCCAAGTACCCATGACTTGGACTTTACCTTGACAATTTCATTGTCATATATTTTTGTCGAACATCAAAACATCATTCGAGTCAAACTCGAGTCCTGGTCAATCGTGACCTGGGCCGATTGCACCAACATAGATAACACCGCTAACCATGTTTCAACGACTAGACCAAAGGATATACCTTTGTTCTGCTTCCGATTGGGACAGTCCTTCTTCCAATGTCCATCCTGCTTGCAAGTGAAGTACTTGCCTTTCGACTTCTTCACTCCTTCCTGAGATCCTCCCACCAGCTTTGCTCCACCTTGTTTCTTCCTCTTCTTGCCTTTCGGCTTA
This sequence comes from Wurfbainia villosa, assembly GCA_025175895.1. Classification (NCBI taxonomy): domain Eukaryota; kingdom Viridiplantae; phylum Streptophyta; class Magnoliopsida; order Zingiberales; family Zingiberaceae; genus Wurfbainia; species Wurfbainia villosa. The sequence goes on along the minus strand of CM045987.1, from coordinate 108,846,827 downwards.
GAAGTAGAAACCTTCTAAGCAACCATGGCCTGAGTCTGAGCAAGCCTTTCTGTCGGCTAGAGATTGATATCGACCTGGGTTTCCCCATCGATCTCATCTCCAAGGACTTCCTGCTCATTCGTAGGCTTAGGAGAACACTCTTCAAAGAGTACATACTTGTACTCCTTAGCAGTTAAGACAATATCTAGATTCTTTTCCAATCAATATTATTTGGGTACAGTAAGTTTATTTTCCTTTAATATCACAGCAAGTGGACTGAAAGACATTTTTGAAAAACCTAAGAATCACATAGATCATTACTTTAGATTTCAAAAAATTACTGATTCCTCAAACAATAAAATTTTAAAATCAACCAACACCTCAAAACACCGAGAATATCGTATGTCACGATCGTGTGGACGTATACAAATTCTACATTTGTAAGAGGAGGTTTTACCCATTAATTTTACTATCTTGTCAACCTAACTTTTTGACAAATAAAATTAATAGTTGGTTTCTCTTCGGCCCTACAAATAAAAGCAGTGACTCCGATGGGGAGGATACTCCTATTTGCATCTAAGTGTTCACCATTACTCGATACCAAGGAAATTATCTCGGGTTATGTGCCTTCCGATGGGGAAGTACACACGCTCCTTAATAATTTCCTATAACCATATCCGACCATGTGATCCGCAAACAAACTCATCCGATGGGGAGGAAGGCACTTAGAGCCGACGCGCAAGTTTGCTTGCATCACATGTCAAATCGTAATGGAGGTAGAATTTATAAAAATATCCTCTCCCACTTAGTAATTTAAAATTGAGGAATTTTCTAGCCTACGACATGCATATCAAACAATAAGCAATAAATATGAAAAATAAAAATTTTCCAACTATTATGGCTTTTGTCTTCAATATGTCTCCTCGTCATCATCTTCGCTCCTCCTACGCCATGTACGAGCCATCCGGAGATCCGAGCCGAGACTAAAAACTATTTTAATTTACGTCCATCGATCCTATACTCCACGAGGGAGTGTACATGAAATCTAGATCGAAAGTAAACTAAAATAGAAAGAGTGGCTAAATAATGTTGTATCTAATTTACAAAAAATTAAATACTAGGCTCGTCAACCCCGAGGATTCAACAAAATATACTATTACACACACACAATCACATACACACATATGGCCATAATAGTCAGATCTTATGCCTGCAACCAAAGAGTTAACCTACACATATCCTACTATTATCCGACACATAATATATGAAAAATGCATAAGAGTAACCGAATCCTAAACACACAAAATCGGAAACCGTGGCTCTGATACCAAATGTTGGATTGTGTCTTTAAGTCCGTGAGGGGAAACTTCGCTTCCCACTTCAACTCGATCGCTTGTTCATGGCGATCCCATCAATGCCCCCTGATTAAAAAATTTAATCCTAGACAAAAGGGAACACCCAAGCAACCTTGTCATCGTCGTGCTATTCGTTTAGAGTGGTCACTTGAACAAACTTGTTGTTCAAGTGACCTACCTCTATTCTACGAGTAGCTGCGGAATAGACGATGTACGGATCACCGACTTTTGTGTTTATGTTCGGGGTCCAAGTTATATTAGCCACATACATAAAGTAAACATCTACATAAAACATGCATATAATTGAAAAGCAATTATAAACATAATACAAAGGAACACTAATCAAAATAAACAAGATTATACCTCTTGTTATACCTCTTGATCTTCTATTGTATGTCCTTCCTCCTTTTGGACGTCGTGTGGGCGATGATCTTCCAAAAGTCGAAGCCTCCTAGATCACCAATCTTCCTTTTCTTGTTCACTCTGAAAAAAGGAAGATCATAAAACAAAACTCTTCTTCCTATCTAGAACCGGCCACCAAGTCAATAGACTCGATGTTGCCACCGGCCAAGGAAGAGAATATGAAGTATGGGAACCGGCCAAAGGAGAATCAATGGGGTTGATGGGCGCCGGCCAACACTTGGAGAAGGAAAAAGAAACCAATCCTTCTCCTTGTAGCCGCCCAAAAACCCTAAACCTAGCTCTCCTAATTGCCGACCATGGAAGAGGGGAAGAAGGATAGGTTGAGCACCAGCCAAAGTAGAGGGAGGAAGGATAGGTTGCCGGCCAAACCTTGGAAGAAGAAGAAAAGGCCTTCTCCTCATGTTGCCGCCCACAACCAACACTAAAACCCTAACCCTAGCTGCCCACTCCTAATCCTAACCAAACTAGGATTACTTGCCTCCCAAGGAAAGCAAACCCTAATCCTCTTAAGCCATCAAGCCTTGCCGCCCACCTTAATGCTCTATTTATAGAGTTGGGCTCAAGCCTTGTTTTAATCTCCACCATTGGTTCTAGGGATTTTTATCTCAACCGTCGGATCTAGAGATTTAATCTCTACCTTTGGATCTAGAGTTTTGTTTTCATCCATTGGATTTAAGCTTCATGAGGTGTTAATAGGCTACAATAGGGACCATGAGGAGGAGTTGGATCTTGGCCACCCAATGGATCAAGCCCACATAAAATCTGATCCATTAATGATTATCCATTCCACTAGAGGATTATCATTGATCTACCTCACCAACTTCCATAAGTTAATATGGGCTCCATATATTATTTGTACATTTCTCCCCGTGTTTAAGATCTCGAATGTCTGTCGATTAATTAATTTACTGACCATTAATTAATCAACATCTAACTCCATGAGTAGTACCACTCAACCTTATCATCATGCCGGACCAAGTCCACCTGCAGGGTTTACATGATGAACCTTATGAGCTCCTCAAGGGGACATCATCATCCTAATATATAGGACACAGTTTCCTCCTATAATCAACGACACACCATATAAATAATATCATTTCCCAACTTACCGAGCCTATCGATTTAATCTATAAATCTCGCCCATTGGTAAATCAAAGAAATGAATACTAAGTATATGTGCCCGTTATTATATCGGTATTAAGAGTATGTACAATATAATATCTGAGGTCTGATTCGATTATGTAGTCAGTAATAAATCGAATCACCTCTAAGTCGGTCCTGCTCAATACACACGAAGTGCACTAGTGTGATTCTATGGTCAAGACAAATCAATACCAAATCACACTACAACCATTCCAATGGTTTGTCCAAAGCCATCTCGGTTGTGAGCCTTTACTTATACTTTACAAGGAGCCGATAACATGATCTCCCGTATGACACCACACACCATGTTATCTACAATATAATATATTAGACAATATGCATAGCCATAAAAATATGCAAACAATGATCATGTGATTCTTATTTCAAAATAAAGATGTTCATACAAAAGATAGACTTTTCAGTATACATTCTAACAATCGGTCGATTGATCGGGGTGTTTTCAGCCACAGAATGGTTTCTAGTCGAGTGCTCGCACCAGCACTCGACTGATGGGAGGACCAGTTGACTGATGGGTATCATCAATCGACTAATGATGGATCCATTAGAGTTTTGCCAACGTGGATCAAGTCGTTGTGAGACAACGGCTACAGGACCAGTCGACTGATGGTCATGATCAGTCAATTGATGGGCGCGAAATCATCTTGATGCAGGTTATAAATGGAGCTCAAGAGGGAGGATTTCACCAAGACTTTTGTGAAGCTATTGGAGGGGAATTGCTGTTGCATTCCAGACCTTCAAAAGCCATCTAAAGCAAGCAACAAGCAAAGAGTTTAAAGCAAGCGTTGCAAAGTGTTTCTTTACGTGTATTTCATATTTGTCTTTGTATTGCTTGTATTTCATATTACTTAGTGTAATTGCTTGTGAGAGGTTTCTCCACCTCCGACGTGTTGTCGAGAAAGAGTGTTATAGTTAGTGTCGTGAGCATAACTCGAAATGGTTCACAATTGTTGATGGAATTCTATATAAGATGTCTTTTGGACGCCCCCTATTGAAATGCTTGGGGAAGGAAGACGTCAAATGGGTGCTCCGAGAAGTACATGAGGGATGTTGCAGTAATCATTTAGGAGGAAGAGCCTTGACAAGGAAAGTATTGTGTTGGAACATAGGTGGCCGGCTAGAGGGGGGTGAATAGCCTGTAGGAGATCGAACGGCCGGCTAGAGGGGGGTGAATAGCCCTCGTACGATCGATGTCGTAATTCGTTCGTTCTTCTTGTGTTGCTTGTCTACGATTGTCGTTAGCGCAGCGGAATAACAATAATAATGAAACTAACAACAATACACAATCACACAACACAAGATATACGTGGTTCGGAACCGAATGGTTCCTACTCCACGGGCGAACTCACCGAGCTCTAGTTATGCGCACGACACTAACTATAAAACTCCTTCTCGACAACACGTCGGAGGTGGAGAAACCTCTCACAAGCAATTACAATGTAATATAGAAATACAAGCAAATACACAAATACAATACAAAAGAAAACTTTCACCGATTGCTTTGATCGCTTTGCTTGTTGCTTGCTTTGATTGACTCTTGAAGGACTGGAATGCAGTAGCAATTCCCCTCCAATAGCTCCACAAAAACCATTGCAAAAACCTCCATCTCGAGCTCCTTTTATAACTCGTGATCGTTTTCACGCTACGCTAGCGATCGCCAAAGGCCCTAATCGATCGCCTCGTAGCCATTGTCTCACAACGGCGGATCCACGTTGGACAAGTTCCAACGGATCACCTACTCGATCGATGATGCCCATCACGATCGGTAACCCAAAGTCGATCGCTGCCGTCGACGGAGCATTCTCGTGCTCGCGACACTCCCATCATCATCGCCATCCTCTGCGATCGCTCGATTTCACTGCGCACCATGACAATCGATCGCCAAGCACAAAACCCTAGCCTTACACCCGGCCGAACTCTAGTCGACTTGGACCCGAACCGCACCTGCTACGGACGACGTCGGGCAAAACCTCAAACACCAAGTTGTTTGAGCATCCGACCGTCGGGTAAACCCTCAAACATCAAGTTTGAGCCTCCGACACTCAGTCTTAGCCACTTGGCCAAGTCCACCTTATCCCTCATGGAGTTCACCACCAAAGCCCTCTTCCCTCGGCCTCGTCCTCGAATCGCCGCGCGACGGCCCACGCCATCCTTCGCGTCTCATGCCCTAGAAGTATGCTTCCCTTTGGGCTCACTCCATTCGCTCCCCGTCCGGCGGTCCCTCGGATGCACCAAGCGCACGACTTCGCAATGCCATCCTTCACCGACTCAAGGACCCCGAGCCTAGTGAACTTACCAAGTCCTCAAGACTTCCCAAATACACCAAGCGCATAGCTTCGCAATGCATTTCTCACCAAGCACCAAGCGCACGGCTTCGCAATGCTTTGGATTTCCCATGCCAAGCACCAAGTGCACGGCTTCGCAATGCTTTGGACTTTCCCATGCCAAGGCTTCCCCCTTGGACTTCCACACCAAGCTCCATGCTTGGATTTTCCATGCCAACCCATGTTGGTCTTTCCCATGACAATCCCATGTCATGAGTTTTGTCTATCATCAAAATACCATCAAGGTACTGCTGGGCCGATTGCACCAACAATCTCCCCCTTTTTGATGATAGACAAAACTACCATCTCAAGTCTACCAATTCTCCCATATTGGCAATTCTCATATCCCAATGAGAATTCCAACGAACCCTAATTGGTAACTTGGTAACTTCTCCCCCTTTTTGACATTACATCAAAAAGGTCCTCCCCAAGGGTATGAATGTCTCATATCCCAATGAGATCTTACAATCTCTCCCTTGGAGGAACACATGCCTACAATCTTTCTAGTGATCCCATATCACTTAAAGAGAGGCAACCCAATTTTCCTCCCATGAGGAAATACACATCCATCTTCCCATGATGGATACCTCCCCCTAGAGGCTTGATCCCCCTTGACCATTGCACCAACAATGCCCTTGGAGAGTCCCTAAGCCAATAGGAACATTAAACCAAACAAAATTAAGGCAAAGTTCAACAATGAACTCACATCCACCTTAAAATTGATACTCACCCTCAACCCAACTCCTAATCCATATCCAATGGATTTCCACCCTCTCTAATGCTCTCCCAAGCATATCCTAGGGTTAGGAGTGGTTAGGGGACCTTAACCTAGCTGAACATGGGCCTAACCAACAAGATTTACCCGAAATCAGCTTGGGAAGTCGAAATCTCAATCGATCATCACCCCACATTGCTATCATCATTGATCACAGAATTATGGATCCATAAGTAAATATACGTAATTTTAAAAATCTTGAAAATGCATAATGATAATACTTATCCTAAACACTATGGGTGAAAAATATTGAAAAATTATTTTACCCATTAAATTAGGAGATTGATACAAAGTTCAAAATTTAAGAAAAGCTTCAATAAAGAGACATCTTTGTATCATCCCATTCAATGGTGATAGCTATCAAAAGATAGGCTTCACCAAGGTTTTTTAAAATGTTTTTCAAACCTTTATTTTCTTTTTCCTAAACATCTCACCAATATCTAGATGTGTAAAACACATGCAAGTCAAATTTTTGTGAGATGTGGGTTTTGTTTTGTTTATGTTTTCATGCATATTTCTAAGGCAATATTCTTTGATTCCTTTCAAATTATGCCATAGTCCTTAACTCCATTTTAATTCATGCATGATATGATTATGGCATAGATATGATATAGATAAAAACATATGCCAATATCATGATGTCATGGCATGTGAATGAGAACTAAGCATACATGACATCTAAAAATAATTCTAAACATGATCATGATATTTTATAGATAAAAATGAAAATGTTGTCATGACATGGCAAGGCAAGTAAAGCATGGCAAGAAAAATATACTAAGGTATAAAATACCTAAGTGTTAAAATTAATTTGCCATTTCTTAGGAATTAAATTCATTTTTCCTTAATGCCATTCATTTCCCTAGTGTGCCAAAAACCCTCTAAGACCTAATTGTGCCAATTTAAATCATTTTTAACTTCTCAAACCATATTGGCACACCCTAATGTGTCAACTCACAATGGCTAGGTTAACCACCCATCTACTTAGGGTTGACACACCCTAACCCACTTAGCGTGAATCAATCACGCTCTTAGGAACCCAATATCTATTGGAGCTCCTTGGGTTAACAAGGTATTCCCTAGGGATAACTTCCCTAGATACCTTCCTAATGACCCTTTTAGGCTTTGAATCCATAGTCTTTTGGGTCTTTCCTAAGTCAACTCTAGAGGTGACTCCTCCATTGACCTTCTTAGTGACTACATTTGATTTTTTTGAGGTGTTAGCCACTAAACACATACCATGGCTAGACTTAAGGATGACTTCCCTATTAGCCTTGGTTTTCCTAGACCTAGAAATAGTTCCATAATTAAATGGAACATTATGATAAGTCTTCTTGGGCTTAGGTTTGTCACCCAAACCATCCTTGCCCTTAGACCGTTTTTGAACCTTAGGTCTTGACTTTTGGGCATTTGACCCTAGAATTGAATTTTCTATGATTTTAAGGGCTTTCTCCATTCTCTCAAGTCTTGACCTCAAGACTTGGTTCTCTAGCTCTAATTTTCTCATTTTTGAATTTTCATTAGGTTTTTGGGAAAACCTCTTCTTCTTAGGCATGTGCCTAGACTTTTTGGGATTAATACCCAAATTTTCTTCTACTCTCCTAATTGACTCCCTAGGCAAGATATTTCTAGAATTATGAGTCCTAGGTTTGTCTTTAGTCATATGAACATGCTTGGCACCTAAGCAATAAACCTTATTGTTTCTCCTAGCATGCTTTTCATTAATAATGGAAAGAGAGCTAAAATAATTCTTAGCATGTTTTTTAACTCTAGGAATTAAAGGTGCATTAACTAAATGTACCTTAGGGTTAGCTTTAGGAGCTCCCCCTACATGAGTTGCACCTTCTTGCCCTTTCTTCCTCCCCCTAGGGCATTGGCTTCGGTAGTGTCCCTTTTGATTACATTTGAAGCACACAATGTGCTCTTTGCTCTTGATTTTGGGAACACCGGCATCGTTTGACTTTGGGTTGACTTTTGATGTCGATGCCTTCTTCTTAGCCAATTTAGGGCATTTGCTTTTGTAATGCTCTTTCTCCCTACACTCAAAACAAATAATATAATCTTTACGATTAATTATAATACATGAGTTACCTAGGGAGTTGGTGGAAGCCTCTTCTCGATCTTCACTTCTCCCGGATGTGGATGCTTCTTGTTCTTGCTCCGGGATGGAAGATTGCCTCTCCTCCCCCTCAATGCTAGAGGTGGAGGTCTCCACCAAATCATCAACATCTTCAAATGTTGTGGGTTCTTCTTCGGCATTCTCCTCTTCTTGTGCCGATTGGGAATTTTCTTGGAATTTCATTACCTTATTCCATAATTCCCTTGCATCCCTATAATCACCCAATCTAAACCAAATAGTGTTAGGTAACAAATCACTAATCAACTTGATTACCTTGAGATTTGTCTTGAAGTCTTTGATTTGGTCTTGGGTCCATTTTGATTTTTCAATGGGCTTGTTGTGTTTGTCCCTAGGCATCTCAAAATCGTTTTCTATAATAATCATAAAATCAAAATCGGTTTCGAGATATACCTCCATCCGTTTCCTCCACCAAGAAAAATCTCCATCGAATTTTGGTGGATGGATGAAGCCGGCCATCTTGTAGTGCTCTCGCGGCGGTTAGTCCTTGAAGAGCGACCTCGGCTCTGATACTACTTGTAGGGGATCGAACGGCCAGCTAGAGGGGGGTGAATAGCCCTCGTATGACCGATGTCATAATTCGTTGGTTCTTCTTGCGTTGCTTGTCTACGATTGTCGTTAGCGCAGCGGAATAACAATAATAATGAAACTAACAACAATACACAATCACACAACACAAGATATACGTGGTTCGGAACCGAATGGTTCCTACTCCACGGGCGAGCTCACCGAGCTCTAGTTATGCACATGACACTAACTATAACACTCCTTCTCGACAACACGTCGGAGGTGGAGAAACCTCTCACAAGCAATTACAATGTAATATAGAAATACAAGCAAATACACAAATACAATACAAAAGAAAACTTTCACCGATTGCTTTGATCGCTTTGCTTGTTGCTTGCTTTGATTGGCTCTTGAAGGACTGGAATGCAGCAGCAATTCCCCTCCAATAGCTCCACAAAAACCATTGCAAAAACCTCCATCTCGAGCTCCTTTATAACCTCGTGACGAGTTGACCTAGCGATCATTGCCAAAAGGCCCCAATCGATCGCCCAGAGCCGTTGTCTCACAACGGCGGATCCACGCTGGACAAGTTCCAACGGATCACCTACCGGCCGATCGATGATGCCCATCACGATCGTAACCCAAGAGTCGACGCCCACGGCTACGAGCGCCTGCTCGCGACACTCCCATCACCGATCGCCATCCTCTAGCCGATCACCGACTTCGGCCGATCGCACCCATGGCATGATCGCCAAGCACAAAACCCTAGCCTTACACCAGTCGAACTCTAGTCGACTTGGACCAGTCGAACCGACACCTATGCCAGTCGACTGACGTCAGGCAAAACCTCAAACACCAAGTTGTTTGAGCATCCGACCGTCGGGTAAACCCTCAAACATCAAGTTTGAGCCTCCGACACTCAGTCTTAGCCACTTGGCCAAGTCCACCTTATCCCTCATGGAGTTCCCCACCAAAGCTCTCTTCCCTCGGCCTACGTCCCTCGGATGCGCCAAGTGCACGGCTTCGCAATGCCATCCTTCGCGTCTCATGTCCTAGAAGTATGCTTCCCTTTGGGCTCACTCCATTCGCTCCCCGTCCGGCGATCCCTCGGATGCACCAAGCGCATGGCTTCGCAATGCCATCCTTCACCGACTCAAGGACCCCGAGCCTAGTGAACTTACCAAGTCCTCAAGATTTCCCAAATGCACCAAGCGCACGGCTTCGCAATGCATTTCTCACCAAGCACCAAGCGCACGGCTTCGCAATGCTTTGGATTTCCCATGCCAAGCACCAAGCGCACGGCTTCGCAATGCTTTGGACTTTCCCATGCCAAGGCTTCCCCCTTGGACTTCCACACCAAGATCCATGCTTGGATTTTCCATGCCAACCCATGTTGGACTTTCCCATGACAATCCCATGTCATGAGTTTTGTCTATCATCAAAATACCATCAAGGTACTGCTGGGCCGATTGCACCAACATAGCCCTCTTTCGTCGTACGATGGAATTGCTTGTCTACAAAACTATATTACCGCAACGGAAATATAAAGCTAAGACAATTAAGAACAACACAAAATAAAGAACAATGCTAACAAAAGATATAACATGGTTCACGGCCTCGCCTCTAATCTACGGTCCGATTCGTCTCCGGTGAATCACTCCGAAACTAATCCAATATGGTCTCTCTCTTTAGCTAAAGAAAGGTGGAGGTAAACCTTCTTACAACACAACACTCCTTCTTACAATAAGATTGAAGTAAGAACAAGAAGAAGGAGTTTAACACTTGTGGAGCACGCGGATGATCAATTGGAGCATAAGCATTAGCCATCCAAAAGCCCACACCTTCTCTATAAATAGAGAAGGATGTTTTCTTCCCGTTGGCCACTAGCAGTCGACTGATGCCCCGATCAGTCGACTGCTCCTGTAGCCGTTGCCCAATAACGGCTTCTTCCACGTTGGATTTCATCCAACGACTCCCACATTAGTCGACTGATCACCATTCTGTGCCCGAAACCCTCGCGACCAGTTGACTGTTGCCATCAGCAGTCGACTGATGGTCTCGGCAGTCAACTGTCAACCCGTGGTAGTCGACTGATGGCACATAAACCAAACTCGTATACCAGTTGAGTCATAGTCGACTTGGAGCAGTCGACTGTCATGACATGGTAGTCGACTGATGCCGGGTAAACCTCAAACTTAACATCCGTTTGAGCGTCCGGCGGCCGGGTAAACCTCAACCCTTGCAGTTGAGCCTCTAACACTTAGCCATTCGGCCAAGTTCACCTAATGAGCTACTTACATTTTACTCATTCTCTCATATCACTTAAAGTCCCTCGCTAAAGCTCTCTTCGTTCGCGGCCACGCCCCTCGGCAGCACCAAGCGCACGGCTTCGCAATGCTCCTTCGCATCTCTTGCCCTCGAAGTCTACTTCCTTGGCTTCACTTCAAGTCATCTCGTCTGGCGGTCCCTCGGATGCATCAAGCGCACGACTTCGCAATGCTCCTTCTCTGACTCAAGCACGAGGTTGTGAGTTGGTGAAACTTGCCAAAGCTCCATGTGTGAATTACTAAGTCCTGCAAGACTCCAACACACATATCAAAACAATAACAACCTAACTTAAACCCTTTGCCACACACATCAAAACCATATCCCATGGGTTGATTGCCCTAACAATCTCCCCCTTTTTGATATGTGACAATCCGTTTAAGTTAGGTAAACAAATAACAATAACAACATAAGCAAGGAAAGCATGTAAATAATATGAGCATCAAAACTCCCCCTTAAACATGCAACTCCCCCTTAAGACATGCTAAATTTTCCCTTTTATCATGATTCACTTAAACCTATCAATTCTCCCCCTTTGACACCATCAAAAAAATTTTCTAAATGTTATACACACATGACATCAACTCTAAGGAGGAAAAATACCCAAAAACCAAACAAAACCTGATAAAATCAGGTTACTGTGCTCGTGCACAGTACATCAGTCGACTGGTTCAGACTACCAGTCGACTGGCACGCAAATTTCAGGTTTTCTGATTTTTGAAATCCAATTTCAGAAATGCGTTAAAAATTCTAGGAAATATGAAAAATCATGAAATTTGAAATACATATTTCTTGTGAGTTCCTTTATCAGTGAAAATTTATTTTTCATGAAAAATCATTTTATTTTTGAAGGTTTGGCAAAAACTCAAAAGTTATAAAAATATCTAAACTTTGTATCCACTTTTAAAACTAGTTTTGCCTTGTAACTTTTAAAAACATGAACTCACTGTTTGAAAAGCATAAAATGGTTTTAAAATCATTTGAAATATCCAACCATGATCTTTGGGCAATATGTCTATGAATTAAACATATGCTTTCCCCATGATTGGTCTATTATTGCTCTATTGATACACTTAATGACCCATCTAAATTCCATAAGCATTAGTGGACCATTTGTATCATCCTATCATCTCACCCATACTATGTTTTCAATCAAGGTTAGCCTTATGGTGAGTGTGAGATGTTCCTAAAGGTATTTATATACTTAACCTTCGAATTCATGCAATTCTACACAAAGTTAAGTATCACCCTAACATACCACATGATCATAAAGACATATATGCATTGATTTCACATTATGATCATGAAACAAATGTATCAATCAATTTGTAATCATGCATTTGGTATAAAATCATGATAATAAGTCAAGTATCACCCAAAGCATGATTTTATCTATTTATGGGTGTATTATCATCACCCAACACTATTTCAAAAATTAAGTCCACATCATCCTAAGTCAACCAAAACATATGATATAAGTAAAATCCTTATGGTTGACTAACCTAGGGTTTTCCTAACCCTTAAGGATGGATTTAGGAACCCAATACAAGTTCTTTCCTATAGGGTTCACTAAATATTCTTTAGGGATCCATTTTCTAGCTATTGTCTGTTGGATCGAAGCGGATCGCTATAGGGGGAGAGGTGAATAGCGATAAAACTTTTACGAAATCGTTCATTAAAACTTGAGTAGATAATTTGCAGCGGAAAGATAAACAATAAATAAAAGAGACAATTCTTTTTACTTGGTTCGTAGCCTTCGGCTACTACTCCAAGGCCCTAGTGGTCCTTGACCACGCACGGAGGGCAAAATACTAAATGAACTCCTCCTCGTTGGAGGTAGGAGTTAATCGATACAATAAAGAACAAAACTTAAGGTAGAGGGACACCCCCCCTCTCCTCGTTATGATAAAAGCTCCGAAAGAATTAAAGTAACAAACTGAAGTAAAAGCTTAAACCGATGTTACAAAAAGAAAAGAAGTTAAGACCTAGACGTTGGAGAAGAAGCACTTCGTTGTCGGAGAGTTGTAGCTTTGCGGAGGCTTTTGGAAGCTTAGAATTGTTGAGAAAACCCTAGGTTAGGACCTCCTTTTATAGCCTTTGAGCCCCTCATCAAATGGGTCTTCAACCAATCACAAATGAACACACAACCTCTTTGAAAAGTGGTGATAAGCCTTGACTCCTCGAGGCTGATCTTTTGACCATCAGTCGACTGATGGCCATCATCGATCGATGATGGCGATCATCGAGGTCGATTTCAGCGGTCGGCGATTGACGACAGTCGACTAATGCTTGCTGCAAGTCAAAGTTAGCTCAAAGAAAACATTATTTCGACGACCTTCGACCGTCCGATCTCGACCTAGACCATCGATGGGATGTCTTTGGTCGGATTTACGCTTAAGACCATCCTCGTAAGGAGGATACGACCTCACTTACGCTCGCACACACGAGCTTACCTCGATACTTATCATGTCGCTTTTGCTTCCGGCCTTCTACTCGATTCCTTCGGCTCCCTCCGAAGTCATTCGAGTGTCGCCCGACCACCGCGGCTTCCTCCGGGTGTCGCTAGCCTTCAGCTCCAGCTTTAGCACTTTTCTGCACACTTGATTCAGCTCGTGAGATAACGATATATCCTTGACTTTGCGTCTTTTGCCATAATCAAAATATAGGTTCGACTTAGGTGCTCCTGCACCAACAATCTCCCCCTTTTTGATCCTATGGCAAATTTACGCGCAAAGTTAAGGGAAAATATAAATAAGAAAATGAGTAAGACGCTCATTTGTAGTGAACTCCCTCTTAACCTTCGGTGAGTTTTAAAACAAAAGTTTAATTTTCAAAAATTTAAATTTTGTTCTCCCCCTTAACTTATGCTCTTCTCCCCCTTTTTCCATGAATCAAAAAAAGGTATGGGGTTTTATATAAAAAGTAGGGTTTTTTTTAATAGAAAAGGTAGCATGCATAAAGATTATCGAACATGAGTCCAAGCATATGTCTTGATTTAATTTGGTTCGAGGTATAGCCCTCTGCACCAACAATGTAATTTTTGGAAACTAAGTTTGATTTTCAAAATACTTATAAAATTAACTTTGAGTTTCACAATACTTATATGCTATTAAGTTTTGAAAATATATATAACCCTTCGGGTTAGTTTGCTCTCCCCCTTAATCAAATATATAAGGTATAGAAGAGTTAGGGGGCGCTAAACATTGACCTAGAAGGTTGTATATTTAGAATTTTGTCCGAGTATAAGTACACGTTTAAGCTCGATAGTTTGAAAAATAGATAATATTTTTGAAAAGATTATGTAAATTGAAATTGTTTCTTATTCATCTCACCCATTCTAAGTGTCTTAGAATTGGTCACCTTATATGTTGTGTGAGATGATTTCAATTTTATCTTGATTAAGTTTTAATGATTTGAAACTTGTCAACCTTGCGTTAGATTCGGATTTGATCCTAAGCTCATCAAGTCACCTTTTCAAGATCTTGGCTTCCAGGTCGTGGCGAGGCACAAGGGCCTTCTTTAATCGGAAAAAAGACCACTTCCTTAGACAAAGCCAATTTCGAGAAAATAGTGACTTGACTCACCTAAGACAACTTCCTGGTCTAACTAGTCTAGGATACGGCGAGGTAGCTTCAGCTAGTTCCACTCGGTCAAGTGCCCCGAACTAGATACGCCTTATCTAGCCCGAATACACAAGACTCCGCTTTCCTAGCGTACTATCATCTCACCGCATCCTGGTACTATGTTATCAAGCATTGACGAGTTATAGTCCTATCTAACCATTCTAAAGAGAATAAAAGGTTTAGGTTATCGGATATACTATTTTGGTATTAGCTCCCCCTGGATCATTGAACCAATATAGTCTAGTCAAGTAATGAACTTGATCCTTGGGAATCCAAAACCTATTGGTCCTTATATGTGAGTTTAATAAAGTTTTCGGGACCCACGCTTGGACTAGATGATGACTATGATTTACGATAGACATGTAAGATATATTCGTAGTCTTTGAGCTATATCCGAGTTCGACTCTGTTGTACATGGCTCTCTGAGTTCCAAGAAATCGGTTAAGATTCTTGGACCCCGTCGAGAACTTGTTCAACCGAGCTTCGAGCTCTTGGACTTGCCCTTTCAAGAGAGAGTTCTCTTCTTCGAGTTTTTCAACTCGAGTTGAGTCCTCCTCTTGAACTTGACTAGTCGAAGAGTTTAGGGGTGTCTCTTGTTTGAGGGTTTCAACCTCCTCAACTAAGGACTCGACCCTAGACTCGGATTTAGCTAATTTTCTAGTTAGCAATTTAATCGTATTGTAAAGCGTATGAATTAGTGAGCGGCTAACCTTAATTTTATCTTTCGGTCCGGCTTTGAGTTGCTTCTTGAAGTAGTCCTCGAGTTCGGAGTCGGTGTTGTAGTTTGATTCAGATTCGGACTCGGACTCTTCGGGTCTTGCCATGCATGCTATGCTGACGCCTTCTTCGTTGTCCCATGTTGCATGAAACGCCTTCTTTTGACTTGATTTGAATTGTGCCCTCTTTTTGTTTTTTAGTAGTCTCCTTTCCCTCCGAACGATCTTCCGCACTACGTTCACTATTGCTTCCACCTTTTTGGATTCGGACTCTGATTCGTCTTCGGGTTCGAGTCCATCTTCTTGCTTGGTGGATGTCTTGCTTCTTTGTCCTGCAAGTAGAGCAATACCTCTCTTGGCCCGAACCATGTTAGTTTGCTCGTGAAGTTCAAACTCAGAAAATAATTCGTCTAACCTAAGCTTTGAAAGGTCCTTAGAGACCTTGTAGACATCAACCATGGATGCCCACAAGGTAGTCCTAGGAAATGAATTAAGAACATACCTTAGGAGGTCGTGGTTTTCGACCTTAGGTCCGATGGTGTGCAATCTATTGACAATGTCCTGGACGCGGGCGTGTAGTTGCGTTGCTATCTCACATTCCTGCATTTTTAGGTTATACAATTTATTAAGTAGTAAGTCACGCTTACTTACCTTCGCGTCGTTAGTCCCTTCGTGTAGTTCTATGAGTTTTGTCCACAGATCTTTTGCGCTGATGAAGGGTCCGATGCGGTTGAGCTCTTCCTTAGACAAACCGCATTGCAATATTTGGGTTGCCCTTGCATCGGCTTCGATTTGCCTCTTGGTTGCATTGTTCCACTTGTCGAAGTCCAAAGGCTCGCCTTGATCATTAGTGGGTAGAGCAAAGCTGGTTTGGATGATTATCCAAGTCTCGACTTGTGTTTTTAGAAAACACTCCATCCGACCTTTCCAATAACGGAAATCATCTCCGTTAAAGAACGTAGGCCGGATGGTGTTGTACCCCTCAATGTGGGCCATAAAGAAAAACTTGTACACACAAAAAAAACACAACAAAACTTTCCAAGACTTGGTCTTGGATTAGTAGTGCGGGAAATAAAAAGAAACAAACGAAAAATAGAAAGTTAAGCAAAGAAATAAGAAACTAAATAAAAAGTAAGTACTCACAACCTTCGATGTCCCCGAAAGGCTACTAAACGTCGATTTTTGAGGATGAAAACAACTTGTTACTGGGGTAAACCCCCATAAGAAGTGTAGATCTCTGTGAGAGCTTCGATTTGGTGGGTAGATCGTTTCGTGAGTCCACTTGTAGCAAAAGTTATGCTCGTTTGATCGTGAGGTACTCCGAAGGCGATCAATACTTGCAAAAACACAACCAAAAACTATGTACCAAGACTTGGTCTTGGATTAGTAGTGTGGGAGAAATCTTAAAACGATAAATACGAAAACAAAAAAAATGCTCAATCGGTGGTTGCACCGAATCTGAGCACCCCCGGCTCTGATACCAATTGTTGGATCGAAGCGGATCGCTAGAGGGGGGGGGTGAATAGCGATAAAACTTTTAAGAAATCGTTCATTAAAACTTGAGTAGATAATTTGCAGCGGAAAGATAAACAATAAATAAAAGAGACAATTCTTTTTACTTGGTTCGTAGCCTTCGGCTACTACTCCAAGGCCCTAGTGGTCCTTGACTACGCATGGAGGGCAAAATACTAAACGAACTCCTCCTTGTTGGAGGTAGGAGTTAATCGATACAATAAAGAACAAAACTTAAGGTAGAGGGACACTTCCCCTCTCCTCGTCACGATAAAAACTCCGAAAGAATTAAAGTAACAAACTGAAGTAAAAGCTTAAACCGACGTTACAAAAAGAAAAGAAGTTAAGACCTAGACATCGGAGAAGAAGCACTTCGTTGTCGGAGAGTTGTAGCTTTGCGGAGGCTTTTGGAAGCTTAGAATTGTTGAGAAAACCCTAGGTTAGGACCTCCTTTTATAGCCTTTGAGCCCCTCATCGAATGGGTCTTCAACCAATCACAAATGAACACACAACCTCTTTGAAAAGTGGTGATAAGCCTTGACTCCTCGAGGCTGATCTTTTGACCATCAGTCGACTGATGGCCATCATCAGTCGATGGCCATCAGTCGACTCTCGGCAATGATCGATTGACGGCGATCGGCGATGCTTGCTGTAAGTCAAAGTTAGCTCAAAGAAAATATTATTTCGACGACCTTCGACCGTCCGATCTCGACCTAGACCATCGATGGGATGTCTTTGGTCGGATCTACGCTTAAGACCATCCCCGTAAGGAGGATACGACCTCACTTACGCTCGCACACACGAGCTTACCTCGATACTTACCATGTCGCTTTTGCTTATGGCCTTCCACTCGATTCCTTCGGCTCCCTCCGAAGTCACTCGAGTGTCGCCCGACCACCGCGGCTTCCTCCGGGTGTCGCTAGCCTTCAGCTCCAGCTTTAGCACTTTTCTGCACACTTGATTCAGCTTGTAAGATAACGATATATCCTTGACTTTGCGTCTTTTTCCATAATCAAAATATAGGTTCGACTTAGGTGCCCCTGCACCAACATTGTCTTGTTCTTGGCTTGACCCCTAGCAATCAAATATTTATAGGCCTTTTCATTTGTCTTTCCCTTATAACCTAGGCCTTTCCTATTGAAGCTTTCCCTTTGGCTCCCTATGATCATATTAAGGGTGTTGGAGCCAATAGTAAATTTTTCTAGGGCTTTAGTCAAATGGTCTACCTTTTCCCTTAAAGCCCTATTTTCTTCAATACATGCATCATTAACATCAAAAGACATATAGTTATCATGTGAGCATGCATTTTCAAACTAGAAGAAATATTATCATTAATACCTAAGCATGCTTGTTCTAATTTTTCTTCTAGGGCCTTAATTTGATCTAGCATGCTCTTATTTTTCTTTTTGGCCCTAAATAAATCCCTAGTTAAGCTAGAAATCATGGCAACTATTTCTTGAGTGGGAAGATGTTTTACCATAGTTTCCATGTCTTCTTCTTCGGATGAAGAGGATGATGATGAGCCTCCCCCTTCACTTGAGCTCTCTTCACTTGTGCTTGATTTTTCACCTTCGGAGGAGGTGGAGTCTAGATCATCAAATGCCATCAAGGCAAGGTTTGTGACAAAATCATTTTCTTCCTCCGATGATGATGATGAGGAAGGATCATCCCATGTCCTTGCCTTGAGTGCTTTGGCCTTCCCCTTTTCCTTGGCCTTCTTTTATTCTTCCTTTTTCTTCCTCCCTTTCTTCTTCTCTTCTTTATTTCTCTTTTCCTCCTTGCTTTTTTTCAAGAGGGGACACTCATCTCTTATATGCCCCTCTTGTTGGCAATTATAGCAAATTATCTTCCTCTTGTGCCTTCTCCTATCATAAGACTTGTTAAATTTTAAATTCTTTAAAGCACGCCTTACCTTCCTTACCATATAAGCATCTTCATTGCTATTCATGGAGGATGAGGAGGATGCTTCATCGGAGTAGGAGGAAGTCTCTATCTTCTTCTTCTTCCCCTTGTTGGCTACTAAGGCTACTCCTCTTGATGGCTTGATGCTTGATTCTTCAATTACTCCCTCAAGCCTTGTTTCATGAAGCTCCATGGTTGAGAAGAACTCCTCTAAAGTGCTAACTTCTAGATTTTTGGAGATGTAGAAAGAGTCCACCATTGAGCTCCACTTCGAGGATCGGGGAAAGACATCTATAGCCTTCATTATCATGTCCCGGTTTGATATCTTTTCTCCTAAACTCGTTAGTCCAATTAAAATTTCATTAAAATGAGAGTGTAATGAGGTTATCTTTTCTCCATTTTCAAGTTTGATATTTGTTAGTTGGGAGCGGAGGAGGTCTCTCCTTTCAAGCTTGGCCTCCGAGGTACCTTCATGAAGCTCTACTAGCTTCTCCCACATCTCTTTGGCACTTGCACACACTCCAATCCGGTTGATCTCTTGTTGGGGAAGTACATTGTACAAGTGATGCTTGGCCATCGAATTCGCCAAGTACTCCTCTCTTTGTCTCTTTGTCCATCTTGTCTTCTCTATTTTCTCCCCATCTTCATCCCTAGGTATCTCGAAACCATTTTCCATTATCAATAAAATTTCAAAGTCGGTTTCGAAGAATACCTCCATTCTCTTCTTCCACTAAGAGAATTCTCCTTCAAACTTTGGTGGGTGAATGTTTGAGCCGGCCATCCTTGATTGTGCTTGTTGCGGCGGTTAGTCCTCGACAAGCTACCTTGGCTTTGATACCACTTGTTGGAACGTAGGTGGCCAGCTAGAGGGGGGTGAATAGTCCTCTTTCGTTGTACGATGGAATTGCTTGTCTACAAAACAATATTAGCGCAATAGAAATATAAAGCTAAGACAATTAAGAACAACACAAAATAAAGAACAATGCTAACAAAAGATATAACATGGTTCATGGCCTCACCGCTAGTCCACGGTCTGATTCGTCTCCGGTGAATCACTCCGAAACCAATCCAATATGGTCTCTCCCTTTAGCCAAAGCAAGGTGGAGGTAAACCTTCTTACAACACAACACTCCTTCTTACAATAAGATTGAAGTAAGAACAAGAAGAAGGAGTTTAACACTTGTGGAACACTTGGATGATCAATTGGAGCATAAGCATTAGCCATCCAAAAGCCCACACCTTCTCTATAAATAGAGAAGGATGTTTTCTTCACGTTGGCCACTAGCAGTCGACTGATGCCCCGATCAGTCGACTGCTCCTGTAGTCATTGTCCAATAACGGCTTCTTCCACGTTGGATTTCATCTAACGACTCCCACATCAGTCGATTGATCGTCCCATCAGTCGACTGATGGAGCTAACAGTCGAGTGTCGGAAGCGAGCACTCGATTGATCATCATTCTGTGCCCAAAACCCTCGCGACCAGTCCACTACTGCCATCAACAGTCGACTGATGGTCTCGACAGTCGATTGCCAACTCGTGACAGTCGACTGATGACACATAAACCAGACTCGTATACCAGTCGAGTCACAGTCGACTTGGAGCAATCGACTGCCATGACATGATAGTCGACTGATGTTGGGTAAACCTCAAACTTAACATCCGTTTGAGCGTCCGGCGGTCGGGTAAACCTCAACCGTTGCGGTCGAGCCTCCGACACTTAGCCATTCGGCCAAGTTCATCTAATGAGCTACTTACATTTCACTCATTCTCTCATCTCACTTGAAGTCCCTCGCCGAAGCTCTCTTTATTCGTGGCCATGTTCCTCGGCAGCACCAAGTGCACGACTTCGCAATGCTCCTTCGCGTCTCTTGCCCTCGAAGTCTGCTTCCTTAGCTTCACTTCAAGTCATCTCGTCCGACGGTCCCTCGGATGCATCAAGCGCATGACTTCGCAATGCTCCTTCTTTGACTCAAGCACGAGTTTGTGGGTTGGTGAAACTTGCCAAAGCTCCATGTGCGAATTGCTAAGTCCAGCAAGACTCCAACGCACATATCAAAACAATAACAACCTAACTTAAATCCTTTGCCACACACATCAAAATCATATCCCATGGGTTGATTGCCCTAACATATTGTTGGCTAGGTATTTCTGGCCAACTCTTCATCAAGAAGCGACCCATTTGGTGCAGATTTGCTCATCCTGTCAGAAACACAATAATTGATCCGAGCAACCAACCGAGTTGATGAGAGCTGTAGTTGCTTCCTGCCCATTTTGATCAGTGGGGAATGGACATAGTGGGTCCCATGCCTACTGCACCTTTACAAAAGAAGTTTCTATTGGTAGCGATGGATTACTTTTCTAAGTAGGTAGAGGTTGAACCTTTAGCTAAAATCACAGAAAATGTAGTAATACAGTTTCTGTGGAAGAACATTATATACCGATATGGAATCCCACGAAGGTTAGTAAGCGATAATGGGCAGCAATTTCAGGGTAGGAAGATTAGAGAATGATGTCAAAGCCTCAATATTCAGCAAGCTTTCACCTCGGTAGCTCACCCTCAGGCTAATGGACAAGTGGAAGTAACTAACAGAATCCTCATTCAGGGGTTGAAGACTAAACTTGGCACTCAGAGAGGAAATTGGGTATATGAATTGCCTGAGATTCTATGGGCCTACCGGACTATTCCTAAAATGACCACGGGGGAAACCCCATTTAGCTTGGTGTATGGAACCGAAGCAGTTATTCCCGTGGAAGCCATTCTAAGCAGTGCCCAAATCGATGCCTATGAGCCGGAACAAAATCAAATCATCAGAAGAACTGAGTTGGACTTGCTAGAAGAAAAGCGAGAGCAAGCCCGAATGCGAGCTAGATTTTACAAGCAAAGAATACAGTAAACTTTTAACAAAAGGGTGGTACCCATGAGGTTTCAAGAAGGTGATCTAGTCTTACGCAAGGTCAACCCTGCAGGAGACCCTGAAAAGCTAGCTCTTAATTGGGAAGAGCCTTACATTGTTACTTGTCGAGTGGTTGGGTCAGCTTATTACCTAAAAGACGATAAGGGCAAGGAGTTACCTCGACCCTGGAATGTTGTACACTTAAAGTATTTTCATACCATGTAGAAGAAGGCTATTAAAAGGAGAAATTTGGCCTATTTCCTATAGGTTTTATGTGACCCTCAGTATATAACATCATGAGTAATAAACATGAGCAGGGGAGAGAAATCAATATCATTGAAGAGTAGCTTCTCATTTGTAGAACAAAGAAACTTAAGAACAACATCAAGGATAAATAATCTATTGATGCAATTATCCATAAGTAACAACAGTTTTAAAATGTCAAAGCCAACATGAAAGTTACAATCTAAAATGATCTGGAGGATAGCGCCTGAAGCCTGTTTCCCAATGTAGAAAGAGACCAGGTTGATCTACCGGAGGTAATCCCTGATCAGCATACTGTCGAACTACTTCATTGAGTCTGTCCTAATATGTAGCTCGCATTAAAGACAACATACGCTCTTGTTGGTTCGGGTCATTCAGGCGCATATCTTGATGAAACCTGGTGCAATGCTCTCGATGCTCCCGAAGAGCTTGACGAATTTGACAATATCATTGGGATACCTAAAGGATGGCATCAGCCAGAATAGATATATCATCGGAGTGGAAAGTTTGCCCTTGCTGCATGACCCTCGACATCTCCATCATGTCTTGGCGCATGGAAGCTAAAATCCCCTCCACGACCTCCGTATAAGTCCTAGTTCGAACAATTTCGCTTCTTAACTGCTGTAAGGAAGTTTCTTGTCGGCAGATTCGGGAATGAGCATGAACCCTGGAGGTTATTAAAGTTGAATTTTTGTGTACCTCCTTACTTAATCGAGTCTGGAGGTCAGATATGGTATTCTCATCTTTTTGTTTCTCGCGCCGAAGAATGGATATAGTCTCTGTATCCTTCTCTTGTTGGCACTGAAGGGTTGCTATTGTCTTTGTATCTTCCTGCTCCTGCCGCTGAAGCTCAGTTATTTCATCCTGGTAGCCTGCCACTTTCTGTAATACAGAATTCTCTCTATCGATGGAGGCAGGGGTATTTTCATTTTCTTGTAGGGCACTCTGAAGAGCGGATATGATTCCGACATCCCTCCGCTATTGATTTTGAAGGGCACCGATGACCGCTGTATCTTCCTATCTTTGAAGATGGGCTTCGACTAGTTGGTCCCGGTAGCGGGCCAATTCTTGCAGAAAGAATTGCTCCCGATCCTTGATGGCGGTCTGATCCTCCAACTGTTGGTGGGTCTCCTGTTGAAGCTGGGCGTGATAGTGGGAGAAGGAGCAGTCCAGCTCCTGATAATTCGTCATCACCTGAAAGTAGAGGATGTAGAATGAAGTTATGGTTGAAAACATATACAGAGGTATATGAGAAAGCATACCAGCTCTAAGCTATGGCGCAGACTCTCCATCTGCAGAATGAGCTCCTCTAAATTAAGGATTCGAGTATTCCTATCAGAGGAGTGGACTCACTCATGATGGGTATGAAGGGGGGAAGTCCGGAGGATTGTGCTAATGGTCCCAGAGGGGAAAATGTGACACTTTGGGAAATGGAGGGGGTTCCTGATGTCGAAGGGGGATGTCGAAGGGGCAGCAAAAAGAGTCATTGCCAGAAGGCTCAGGAAAGCAGGAGAGGAAAAGGGGGAGGTTGATGGTGGTGGCAGAATGTCAGAAACCACCTGCTGAATAATGGAAGAAGGGGAACTCACAGGAGAAGGGAAGGAAGAAAGGGTCGGGGGATGGAATGGCTCTGACGATGTGGAGAGAAGAATAGGAGAAAAAACTGAAAGAGTATCGGTTGTTGAAGAAGGTATAATTATTTTTGCTTCTTCGCTGGTGGAAGGAGGATTGTCAGAATCATGTTCTAAGTTTGGCTGTGGTGAAAGGTTTTCCAAATTGGAGGTCTGCATAGAAGATGATGAGAGTATGGTCGGAACAGGTAACAGTGAAGACGGAAGAAGATTAGCCAAAATTGATTCGAATTCTGAGGGGAGCTCAGAAGAAGGAGAACCATGAGGAGGTGTCTCTTTCTCCTGAAGTCGCTAGCGTGCAGTCCCCCTCATTTCAGTTTGGGATTGCAAAAAAGGAGGAGGAGGCCTAGGGCTGCCCAAAACTGAAGGCGAAGAAGCGGACAGGCTAGGGTTTGGTGATGATGATGGAGAAGGAAGTGGAGAGGACTGTAACGATTGGGAGTTTACATTGGACGAAGGTGAGACAATGGGAAATGAAGGTGAGGAACGAGGAGAAGAGGTGGATGCTGAAGCAAGGGCGGGGGATATAGAAGAAGATGAAATAAGGGGCGGAAATGTAGTGGTAGCAGGTGGCTGATCGCCGCTCTGTTTAAGCCCCTGACGGTACTCCACCATCAGTCATTGAAGAAGAGATTGCATCTTGGCCTTCAAGAGGCAAGAAACACAAGGAGTCGTCTGAAGGAGGCAAGTAGGTTTCTGGCAAGGGGAGAAAGGAGGAGAAGGTTTGGAAGTTAAAGGGGGGCGAAGATGAAGAAGGAGGAAGATGAAGAGTCTTATATATAGGTCAGGGTATATTTATGGTACTAATTGGGCTTCAGAGAAGAGATGTGGGCCCCCAAGGAGATTCAGAATCATGATTTGTCTTCTTCACAACCCGGTATCAGCTGGAGCCATCATCCCCATGCGGTGGCGGAACGAAGGAGTAGGGTTTAAGATAAAAATACCTGTGAAGAATGGCGGAGTAAAACATTATTCTGACCCGATTGGCCAATGCCCTAGATCGGGTCGTCACATTTTTCATGATATGGTATTATCCCGAGTCATCATCCCCGTGCGGTGGCGGAATGAAGGAGTAGGGTTTAAGGTAAAAACACCTGTGAAGAACGACGGAGTAAAACATTATTCCGACCCGATTGGGCAATGCCCTAGATCAGGTCATCACATTTTTCATGGCATGGTATTATCCTGAGCCATCATCCTCATACGATGGCGGAACGGAGGAGTAGAGTTTAAGGTAAAAACATCTGTGAAGAACAGCGGAGTAAAATATTATTCCGACCCAATTGGGCAATGCCTTAGATTAGGTCGTCACATTTTTCATGGCATGGTATTATCTCGAGCCATCATTCCCATGCAGTGGCGGAACGGAGGAGTAGGGTTTAAGGTAAAAACACCTGTGAAGAACGACGGAGTAAAACATTATTCCGACCCGATGGGCAATGCCCTAGATTAGGCTGTCACATTTTTATGGCATGGTACTATCTAGAGCCATCATCCCCGTGCAATGGCGGAACGGAGGAGTAGGGTTTAAGGTAAAAACATTTGTGAAGAACGGCAGAGTAAAAAATGCATTCTCGATTTGATGGGGTGAAGCCCTAGATTAGATCATCACACTTATTACGGCTCGGTACTGACCGAAGCTATCATCCCTGTGCGGTGGTGGAACGGAGGAGTTAGTGGTTCAAACCTAATGCACTAATGACAAACGGCGGAGTAAAAAATTATTCCGACTTGATTAGGCGAAGCCCTGAACTAAGTCATCACTATTCTTCCTGATTGTCTCCGAGACAAGCAACTATCCCCATGTGGTGGTGGAATGGAGGAGTTGGGTTAAAGGTAGATGCACGATTGAAGAACAAACGATGGAGTAAAAAATTTCGACCTGACCAGGTGAAGCCTTGAGTCAAGTCGTCACTATTCTTCCTGCTTATCTCTGAGACAAGAAACTATCCTCGTATGGTGGTGGAACGGAGGAGTTGGGTTCAAGGTAGATGCAGTATTGAAGAACAAATGATGGAGTAAAAAATTCTGACCTGACCTGGCGAAGCCCTGAGTCAAGTCGTCACTATTCTTCCTGCTTATCTCCAAGACAAGCAACTATCCCCGTATGGTAGTGGAACGGAGGAGTTGGGTTCAAGGTAGATGCACTATTGAAGAACAAATGACGAAGTAAAAAATTTCGACATGACCAGGCGAAGCCCTGAGTCAAGTCGTCACTATTCTTCCTACTTATCTCCGAGACAAGCAACTATCCCCGTATGGTGGTGGAACGGAGGAGTTAGGTTCAAGGTAGATGCACTGGAGAAATGCAACGACGGAGTAAAAAATTATTTCGACATGACCAGGTGAAGCCCTAGGTCAAGTCATCACAATTATTTTTGCTTATCTTCAAGGCAAACAACTATCCCCGTATGGTGGTGGAACGGAGGAGTTGGGTTCAAGGTAGATGCATTGGAGAAAGGCAACGACGGAGTAAAAAATTATTCCAACCTAACCAGGTGAAGCTCTAGGTCAAGTCGTCACAATTCTTTTTGCTTTTCTTCAAGGTCAAACAATTATCCCCGTGTGGGGTGGATCGAAAGAGTTGAGTCTTCACTCAACTATATTATTATTATCCCCGTATGGTGGTGGATCGAAAGAGTTGAGTCTTCACTCAACTGTATTATTATTGTCCCCGTGTGGTGGTGGATCGGAAGAGTTGGGTCTTCACTCAACTATATTGTTATTATCCCCGTGTGGTGGTGGATCGAAAGAGTTGAGTCTTCACTCAACTATATTATTATTATCCCCGTGTGGTGGTGGATCGGAAGAGTTGAGTCGTCACTCAACTGTATTATTATTGTCCCCGTGCGATGGCGGATCGGAAGAGTTGGGTCTTCACTCAACTATATTATTATTATCCCCGTGTGATGGTGGATTGGAAGAGCTGAGTCGTTACTCATATGTGTTATTATTATCCTCACATGAGGGTGAATCGAAGGAATGGGGTTTAAAGTTTATCCGTTTGAGATCATACACAAGAGAGATGACAACTAAGTTGATAGATGAAGCGAAGGGGGGCATTAATATGGAGTTGGTAAATTTTTGTTTACCACTGATGCTGGGATACTTTATCCATTCCAAAAGGATCTTCGTTTAGCAATAAGAAACATATGCAGTTTCTAAAAGAAGATTTTTATTAATAAATAGAAGGATTACAAGATGCAGTTTTTTACAAGAAAATGACGAAGGTTCACTCTAAGGAGAGCTAAGGTGTTTCGTGAATGATCTTCTCTGGAAGTGATACTGGGGCCTGTCAGTCACCAGACTTGACGTTGAGAAGTTGTCTATGGTAGGATTGTTGCATGAAATAGTATTTTGACAAAGGCCCTTTAGGCTACAACCAACTCTTGGCACGGGGTGTAATTGTGAGTGGAAGCTAATTGTAGGCGCTTCCTCAGGTCCATGACCTGTTCTTCCAGTTCTTCTATGCGGCATTGCTCTTCGGTCTTTCTAGCGGAAGAAGGAGAGTTGCTTCCATGCTCTGACATGCCTTCCATGGTGAAGGTGGAGGAAGGGAGAAGCACACCGACAGAGGCAGGAGAACAGAGGAGTGTGTTGGATGAAGGTAGTGTTGAGGGTTTTTATAGAAAGAAAGGGAGACATTAATTAGTCCTCTTGGGAAACAGAGGTAGTAAATGTAGATAAGATGGGAAGGTGTAGGGACAGTAGTGGGGCAGTTGGATGCATTGATTCTAAAGAGACCAGTCGTATTTCATAGAGAGAAGCGGATACAAAATGGATCTCATTTGATTCGGATCTAATTATTTTCTAGCGGCATTCGTTAATATTGCTATGTGGGGTCAACCCTATGGAGCGGGTCAAGTATTATCCAAGGTGTCCTGATCAGAACACCCGAAGCAAGCAAAAGGAAAATCAGCAAGACACGTTCAAATATTTCATTCTTTGTATATATGAAAAGTAGTAGTTATATTAGTGAAATTGTTGTTCATATAGGTTTATTATTATTATTAGAGATGATAGAGGACTCCTCTGCAGGAGGAGGTGCCAGAATGACCGTATGGAAGTTACCCTATGCCCGGGGTAAAGGAGGCGAAGTTCTGGCTGGGGGGAATGGAGGAATCTCATTTGGAGGGACTGGAAGGAAGGCGATGGCTGGGGGAAGAGGAGGAAGTACGACTGAGGCCTGGGGATCTCCCATGGTGTACTCCCAGGTCATCGGAGAGTTCCAGACCGGTTCTTGAGGAGGGAAGAGAGCTCAAACGACCTTCTCGTCGGGAGGTGGCGACGGCCGGAGCCAGGGAAGGAGGAAGGGAGGCGTCTGTGGATGTGGCCTTGTGTTAGAATAACTTAAGTCGAGGGAGCCGGAGTTCGAGCTTACGTCGATGGGGTGTCCTTCATAAGCCATGGAGGTAAGATAGGAATGAACAAGACTCGTAGTGGTAATTTATAGAAGGGTATGGAGATTCATAGTTCTCTTGGGGAAATGAAGGAGAAGGTGAAGAGTCGAAGGATGTAATTGCATTAGTGTGGGGAATAATAAAGGTATTAATCCCGAAATGGGTGATTGCATCCCTATCTATGCAATGAGAGGTGATTTGACTCAATAAATCGTAGCTCATCTCTACCACGTGGGAAGTGACTTTTAATCCGGGAGGAGATAGTTTCTATTCTAGCCCGAGTGAATCCCCGGATGAGAAAAAATAGGAGTCGACTGACACCGTGAAGGATAGGTGATCTTGGGTGATAGAAAAGATAAGTTTAATTCTCTTTAAGGAAAAAGGGAAGAACAAAATTGGCCCTAAAATGTTTCTCATTGATAATAGTTGCCACTACATTAGGGGGAGTACAAAAACTACAATTCAAAGATGTTTGGGGGGTAGTTAGCTAGGGCAACCTTGGAATCCAAGTGGCTTGTTTCTGCACCTGGTGGAGGTTAGACCTTGGCAGCATTCAGAGTGGAAGACCCTTCAAAGCCTAGGATGAATAGTTGCACCCCTTTCTTGGCATATTGCATCTTCAAATCCTCTTCCCGCTCTTTCCACTGGGCTTGATGTTCAGATAGTTGAGTAGCCACGATGTCTCTGACTTTAGCCACTGCTACAGCTTGCTGACTCAAGAAAATCAGGGCTTTAGATTGCTCTCTCTGAAGTTCCTGTTGTTGTTCGACAATCGTGGCCAACATCCCAGGAAAAGTGGATATAGTTGCAGAGAAGTTCTCCGGCCGCTTTCGGCAGGATGTCAGAGTAGCCTCCAATGCTTGGTTCTTTTCTTGAATATGAAGGAGAGCTGCTGAAGATTGAGAAGCTTGGGTCTCTGCCTCTTTAAGCTGCATTCTATGCCCTACTAGTTCCTGGGTAAGGAGGTCGACTTGTTGAAGTTGACTGGACTGCAGAAATAGTTGTTGATGGAGGTCAGCATTCTTCTTCAAAAGTTCTTCTTTCTCACTCCGAGCCATCGCCAATTGCATCATCAAGTTCTCGCATTGCATGGTCAGAGTGACCTCCTTCTGTTTTCTCTCGGCCAATTGTTGAGTCAGTTTTTTCTATTGAGAGAGGGAGGCAGTATGGTGGGTGGCCATGGTAGACTAGTAGTTTACTATATTAAGAGTCATCTCATTGAAAGCAGTAACTACCTGAGGAGGAAGATAGGGTATTACAAGAATAAACACTAGTATATATTAAATGTGAAGAAAAGAAGAGCATACCTCCGTTAAAAGTTTGCATAGGCATTCATAGGGGCCCTATAGATGAGATTGGTTGAAGAGTCGTACCTCTTATGTGCTGTGGATCCTAAGAGAAGATCCTAAAGAAGTAGACGGGGGGTTTAAGGGGAGAGGATATCCCCCCTATCCCCCAATTAAAAAAGGATCTCCTACGGATATAGGGGGCGCAGAAGAGTCCATGTTCAGAGTGGGAGGAGGTGAAGGAGGTAATTCTATATAGGTAAGTCGAGGAGGAGAATGGGTGGGGGAGTTAATTCTCTTGATAGGTTGAGATGGGGATGAATGAAGAGAAGGGAAAGGAGAAAGTTCTTCTTGAGGGAAAGGAGTAGGGGTTAAAGGAGCAGCCCCCGCCTATGGGGGCTTAGAAATGACTAGGCATCGGTGCCTATTCAGTCTTAGAGGGGGAGGAGGAGGAGAAGAGTGAGAGTAAGAAGATACAAGAAGAGTAGAGGAATTTGGGGTACCCTCTCTGTGGGAGTGAAGCCTCCTGCGGGGAGAGGAAGGAACAATAGGAGATTTGCCCCTAGCTCGCTTCTTTGAGGGTTTCTTCTTCATAGCAATAATTTTTTCCCCGCTGATTCTGGCATCCTGCATCATGTTATTTGCAACACAAACCAGTAAAAATAATGATTAATAGTAACAAAAGGAGGTGTATGTGGTGTGTTCGGGTGAAAATAGTATCCTACCTATGAAGCTTGGATCAGCCAGGGGAAAGTGTTGGATCGAAGCGGATCGCTAGAGGGCGGGGAGTGAATAGCGATAAAATATTTTTTTTTCTTTTCGTTTGTTCGTTAAAACCCGAGTAGACAATGAATTGCGGCGGAAAGATAAGCGATAAATAAAAGGAGACAAATGTTTTTTACTTGGTTCGTAGCCTTCGTCTACTACTCCAGGCCCTAGTGGTCCTTGACCACGCACAGAGAGTAAAAACACTAAAGAACTCCTCCTTGTTGGAGGTAGGAGTTAATCGATACAAATAAAACACAAAGCTTGAGGTAGAGGGACACTCCCCCTCTCCTCGTTACGATAAAAGCTCCAAGAAAGTACAGTAATGAATTGAAATAAAAACTTAAACTGACGTAACAAAATGAAAGCAATTAAAACCTAGACGTCGAAGAAGAAGCACTTCGTTGTCGGAAAGTTGTAGCTTGGCGGAGGCTTTTGGAAGCTTAGAATTTGATGAAGAAACCCTAGGATAGACCCTCCTTTTATAGCCTTTGAGCCCCTTTTCGAGAGGAACCCTAGCCAATCACATTTGATCACCACTCCCCTTGAAATGAGGTGATAAGCCTTGACTCCTCGAAGCTGATCCTTGACCATCAGTCGACTGGTAGCCATCATCAATCGACTGATGGCGATCGATCGAATCGCCGTAAACGATGGACCGATTGATAGCAATCGGAGTCCTCCAATGATCGATGCTAGCTGAAATGACAAGTTAGCTGAACAACAACATTATTTCGACGGCCTCCAACCGTCCTATCTCGACCTAGACCACCGATGAGATGTCTTGGGTCGGATCTACGCTTAAGTCTATCCTCGTAAAGAGGATACGACCTCACTTACATTCGCACACACACGAGCTTACCTCGATACCTACTATGTCACTTTCGCTTTCGGCCTTCCACTCGATTCCTTCGGCTCCCTTCGAAGTCACTCGAGTGTCGCCCGACCACCGCGGCTTCCTCCTGGTGTCGCTAGCCTTCAGCTCTAGCTATAGCAATTTTCTGCATACTTGATTTAGCTCATGAGATAACGACATGAGCTTAACTTTGTATCATTTGCTATAATCAAAACTCAGGTTTGACTTAGGTGCCTACTGCACCAACAATCTCCCCCTTTTTGATTTATGTCAAACCCACATACAAAGTTAAGAAAATAGCATGCATGAATAATGTGCATGAGAAACAAACAATAATAATAAAGATTAGTAGGAGTAGTAAGGATTTTCTTCAAGTACTCCCCCTTGAGGAAACCTCCCCCATGACCGAGGGTGAGTCCTGAAAGAAGACCTTAATCCTCCTCCTTGAGGGTTGCTATCTAAGAAGAGTTTAAGTAATTAACATTACTTAAAGTTGGCCTTAGTCAAACGTTTAAGTTAAGAGGTCTTCTTAACTTGGCCCTTTCTCCCCCTTTAAGTAAAACATTAACGTCATAGTGTTTAAAAATAAGTTTGAGTTAAGATTTCTCTT
Source organism: Wurfbainia villosa (assembly GCA_025175895.1). Classification (NCBI taxonomy): domain Eukaryota; kingdom Viridiplantae; phylum Streptophyta; class Magnoliopsida; order Zingiberales; family Zingiberaceae; genus Wurfbainia; species Wurfbainia villosa. The sequence goes on along the minus strand of CM045987.1, from coordinate 108,815,380 downwards.
AACTTGGCCTTTACTTCTTTTTGTTAAAAAGTTAAGTAAGTTTTCAAAACTTAAAGTTAACTTTTGGTCATGTAAATAAATATGAAGTAAGAGTTTAAGTTATCAAAAATTAAAATTTTGACCCCTTAACTTTGGCCTTTTTCTCCCCCTTTTGCCATATATCGAAAAAAGTAAGGGTGTGTGGAAAACACAAATAAGTATTAAATTTACAGTCCAAGCATGTTCCACATTATTTGAAAATAATATACTGAAAATAAGCTCATCTATAAAATGTTTGACTCATATTTGGCCTGATTGATATGAAAGATCAACCAGTCCTGGTCAGAGTCAGTTAATATGTATGATTATACTCCATGGTTCATGGCGATGCACTAGCTCTACATCTGGAACCAGGAGTAAGGTCCTAACATCTCACGCCCATCTACGTGGCTAAGTACACAAACACATTAGTCCTATATGTTGTGAGATGTATTGGCTCCTTAAATCTATAGGTGCATGATATCTAAGGTATGTCCTATGCTAGTTCCATGAAAAATGAAAAGTAAGAAATAGTAGTAAGAAACTATAATTTGCAAGTTCCTATTCTACTACGCACATGCCCAATTTTCGTCTTAATAGACTGAATTCGACTTTGGGTAGGGGTTTAGTAAATAGGTCTGCCAAGTTAGACTTCGATTCGACGTATTCGAGTTGTATGACTCTGTTGGCCACATGTTCTCGAATGAAATGGTGTTTGACCTCTATACGTTTGGTCCTAGAGTGACATATCGGATTCTTAGTAAGGTTAATTGAACTAATGTTATCTACGTGGAGTTTAGTGTTCGTAAAGTCTAACTCAAAGTCGCGGAGAGTGTTCTTCATCCAAAGAAACTGAGTGACACACTCACCCATCATGATGTATTCGGCTTCGGTAGTAGATAAGGCAACACAATGTTGCTTCCTACTGCACCAACTCACTAGACTCCAACCGAGAAGTTGACAACAACCACTCGTACTCTTTCTATCGAGCTTACTACCGGCATAGTCTGAATCGGAGTAGCCGGTTAGTTCGAACTCGGTAGATCTAGGGTACCAAATACCGACATTAAGTGTACCCTTTAGATATCTAAGGATACGCTTGACTAGAGTTAGGTGAGACTCCTTGGCACAGGTTTGGAACCTTACACATATACTTACTGCAAATAGGATATCAGGTCAGCTCACAGTTAAGTAAAGGAGACTCCCTATTATGCTCCTATAGTATTTTAAATCAATTGAATTTCCGATTACATCTTCTTCTATATTTACATTCATTGCCATTGGGGTATTAATAATTTTAGCATCTTGCATTCCAAAGCATTTAATTAATTCCCTAGTATATTTGCGTTGATGTAGGTATATTCCATCTTTAGTTTGTTTAATTTGTAGACCTAAGAAGAAACTCAACTCTCCTACTAAATTCATTTCAAATTCACTATCCATAAGTGAAATGAACTCATTCAGTAGGATCGAGTTGGTGGTTCCGAAAATAATATCATCTACGTAGATTTGGGCTATGAATATGTATTTACCTAAGGTTTTTACGAAAAGGGTTGGATCAACTACACCCTGGTTAAAACTTTTGGACTTAAGATAAATCGAAAGTCTCTCGTACCAAGCTCGAGAAGCTTGTTTAAGTCCATAGAGAGCTTTCTTTAACCTAAGGACATGGTCGGGTTTGTCTAAACTTTCGAAATCGGAGGGTTGACTAACATAAACCTCTTCTTTAATGTATCCATTTAAGAATACTGATTTCACATCCATATGAAACAACTTGAATCCTCAATGTGCAGCATACGCTAATAGCATTCGAATGGACTCTAATCTAGCTACTGGGGCATAGGTCTCGTCATAATCTAAACCTTCGACTTGACTAAACCCTTTAGCGACTAGTCTAGCTTTATTTCTAACTACTTCACTTTTGTCATCAAGTTTATTTATAAACACCCACCTTGTTCCAACGATTGTTTTATCTTTAGGTGGTGGTACTAATTTCCATACTTCGTTCCTAGTGAATTGAGCCAGCTCTTCTTACATTGAAATAATCCAATCGGGATCAAGAAGAGCTTGGTCAATAGTCTTGGGTTCAATTTTGGAAATCAAGGAGATTTAACTAAGGTTTCTGTATGAGGCTCTAGTTCGAACTCCTAGACTTGGATTGTTAGTAATATATGAGAGATGTCCTAAGGCAATCGCCTTATGTTTGAACCATTTATATGATAAATGAAGATTCACTATGTGAGTATACATGTTTTCATGTGTTTGATTGGATCTTAAACTCATTTACTGAATGTCCACGATACGATTCATAGCATGAAAGAATTTGTGATTGGATCACAACTAGTGAGTATCTCTACATGTGTAAGTGTGATGTATCGAAATTATCCCTAGTCGATGAATTGATGGATTTGGACACCATTGATTCTGTCGAGACTAGCATGAGGTATGCTCCTTGGTGTATCCAAGCAGCTGATTCTCACTGGCTGGAGACATTGTGATGTCCGAAGTTAATCGTGGATGCTAGTTAAGATAACTAGTTCATTGGAGTGACCAGCCGTAAGACTTCATATGGTTCTCTGCATATATAGATATGTCAATGAAGTTCTTACTGCAGCTTAAGTGCGATGTTCCTTTGACTTGCGGTATTCAAGTCATCTTGATCATAAAGACTTATGCTTTGACATCTTAAGCAAGCATCTCTGAGGAGATGTGGACCCAGGATGATTGGGTATAAGTCGAAGTGATCGAAGGTGTTTGAATAGCCTATAAAGGATTCACCACTCCTTGCGAGGAGATGTATACCCATGGCCTTTCGTCGGATTGTTACTAAAGTCTTTGGACAAAGCATTACATGTTTAGAGTAAGGTACTCTTCGATACATGTGTAGCAACTAGAATCCGTAGGACGAGGAAATGATACTTGGGCTAGGTGTGACGTAGTCAACCTAGTGAGGACTGACACTATAGACCATGTCCTGAACCAAGTGGGTATAAGATGAGTGAAGGGAATGGGGCATGATTCATTCGAGCTGCTGAAGGGTTTCAAAAATAGTTCTGGATCAACCGTTGATCTTTTCGGTTAATTGGGGATCATGATGTACTACTAGGTGCCACTCATGATCATTCTATAATTAATGATTAATTATAGATGGACAACATAAACCGAGAACCTATTTGGTCACACGCACAACGAGCGTAATTCGAAGGATTTAAAACGAGCTTGAGAATGAGATTCTAAGACCAAGAGAAACTAGGTTTGGTTGGACCAAATTAGGAGCGAGCATGAAATCGTTTCAGTCGCAATGGAAGCGTGGATGGGTCGTGTCTTATGAAGACATGATGGATGAACCAAATTGGTTTGATTCTAATCCAATGGAGGAGAATAAACCAAAGTGGTTTGGTTTGTTCTAAACGAATGAACCAAAGTTGGTTCGGTTCGTTTTAACTTAAAATAGACCAACATGGTTTAGTTTATTTTAACTTAAATTAATATAGCGGGTTAACGGGCTTTTAGTTATGATCCGATAATCATTAAGAGAATTTGTTCTCTATAAAATAGGGCTTAAGGGTTTTGTTAAGCCCTAATCCTTGCAACCCCAAAAGTTGTCGCCCCTCCTCTCCTTGGTGTAGTCGGCGCCAACTTCTTGCCGTCTCCCACCACCGCCCAAGCCCCCTTGCCGGCGTCCAATAGCTGCCGTCCTCCCCTCTTTCCGGCGTCGAGCTGCTGCCAGAGGAGCTCCGGTGATCTTCTTTGGGTCTGGCGACAAGGTGAGCATCAAGCTTCCTTATTTGGCCGGCTCCTATTCCTCCACCAAAGCTGTCCAATTTTCTGGACAGCTTATTTACTTCATGTCGGAGCATCGTTTGGACAATGTTTGGAGCTCCGACAGCGGCTTCCTTGCCGGGGATTCAATCTCCGGTAATCCTCATAGGTGGAGGACGAAGGATTCGTCAAATGGTTGACGAATACCTCTCCGGAGAAGCGAGTTTTTGAGGGCTCGTTTTGGATCCGAATTTTGATTCGGATCGTGATCTTCTCTTGATCACATCGTCTTCAACACGAGGCTAGTAACTCGTACGAATACAAGGCTCGTGACTTTGTGAAGTCATCCCGAAGACACTCGGCGTGGATACGGATAGAGACGATTCTAGTGAGGATCGTTCCAGTTGATGCCTTTTTCGCTACATGTGATACGTCAGGTATACGTAGTATAAATTTCCTTTTATTGCAAAATTTGAATTTATGGTTATGTCTACACATGTTGTACTATGCATGCGTGTGGTGTGTGTGTTGTAATAAATTAGATTTATTATTTTATTTCTTCCGCTGTGCACATGTTTACGAAACATGTTCGAACACACACTCGCCGCGGTGCCGAAAACCCAACAGTGGTATCAAAGCCCAGGTTGTGTTTCGACATAATCGTAAAATTATTTTGCGATAGTCGTAATGGTATTTATGGAAATTTTCTACTTTTAGAAAGTTAGAAGTATTTATAGAAATTTTTAATTTTGGAAAGTCTAGAAGTATTTATGGAAATCTTCTACTTTTGGAAAGTTAGAAGTATTTATGGAAATTAATATTTTCCATAAATAAAATATTTGATTAGATTTGGAAATTTGTTTCCTAATTTAATCATGATTTGATTTGGGAAATCAAATCTTAAAATATTTTATTTCCATAAGTAGTTTTGATGATTTAGGAAATTTGTTTCCTAAATTGACTTTCCTTAATCAACACTTTCCACAAATAAAAATATGTGATTAGATTTGGAAATTTGTTCCCTAATTTAATCATGATTTGATTTAGAGAATCAAATCTCAAACATATTTTATTTCCATAAATAGTTATGACAAATAAGGAAATTTTGTACATGTCTGCCATGAATTGTATTAGATGCATATCATTATGTCATGCGTGTCGTGACATGTAGATGTATGTCATGTATGTCATGTCATGTAGATAATAGTTATTTGCATGCAAAGAGGATGAGACATAAAAACCCTTACTCAATATTAAAGCCTACATCTTCCATTAATATGGTTAGAACCAGAGTTCCGTTTCTTGTTTGGGTTGTTGGACTCTCTCCAAGCCCGGCTCGAACCCGAACATGTTCAAACCATGGAATAGTTTAATACTAATATGGTAAGAGTCAGAGGTTGATCGTTAGCTTTGGTTGTTGGACTCTCTCCAAGCCGGGCTAATTGGTTGAATGCGCTCTAACCATATTAAAACTATTTCTCGATTAATGGGTTGGCTTTAACCTGGAGCATCGGCTTGTTGGACTCTCTCCAAGGTCGATGTGAAGGGAGGTGAAGTTGGGTGCTATGCATATGATGCATACTTGTTAATGTGTTAACAACCCGATGTATGTGTGAACATTCAATTAGTTGATAGTACATTGTGATAGTTGCATATATGTGATATACAATCGGTATATTTGATACCTACCATCGTAGCTATGAATGACTTGTTGGACTCTCTCCAAGGTTGTTCATATTTATGTTGGATATCAGCCCATTCGGAGATGGACCTACGATCTCCCGAAGTGATTTTGGGGTTTTTGAAATTCGAAAAATGAATGGGACTTGTAAATGTATGTTGATGCATTTAAATCATCTTTCTCATATATGCTCGTTTTGTATTTCTAAGTTAATCTATTGATCATGATGTCTTTGAATTTGCGTTCCATTTTGGATTCAAATAAATTGGTGGGAGCTTCTTGGGTAGCTTAGAAACTTGAGAATTGTTCTCAAGGTTGAAAAAGCTTGCGAATGTCCTCGGCGCCTCTTCCGGTCTAGTAATGATGCAACTCTGGACCAATTGTTGGCCTATCGAAAACATGTGGTGATTACGAAATGGTGAGTTGCATCATGCTAGCCACGATGGTACCCGAGCTGCGGAAGCAGCATGAGCATATGGATGCTCATACCATAGTCCTTCATCTTTATGAGTTGTTTGATGAGCAAGTGAGATTCGAAAGGTTCGAAGTCTCCAAGATCCTCTTCACCTCTGAGATGCAAGAAGGTTCATCTGTGGTATTGCTCAACATGCTGAAGACTGTGGAGCCTTCTGAGAAGCATGAGCAGGGGACGATGCTATTAGTTGATTCCTCGAAGAAAGGTTCTAAGAGGGAGTTAAAGGAACAATAGAAGGGGAAGAAGAAAAAGGCTAAAAAGGCAGAACCAGCTCAAAAGGGCACTTGCCATTATTATGGCAAGGAGGGCCATTGGCGGAGAAATTGTAATATTTATCTTGAGTCCGTGAAGAAGAATAAGGCATCGGATGCCCCATCTTCTTCAGATATCTTCGTTATTGATTGTCATTTTATTTCCTTAAACACTTGGGTATTGGATACTGGGTGTGGCTCACATATATGTAATGACATACATGGACTAAGGAATAGAAGAAGACTCGTCAAGGGAGAGTCAAATTTACGTGTTGGGAATGGAGCAAAGGTTGCTGCACTCGCCATCGGAACGTATTTGCTGAGGCTCCCTAGTGGACTAGTCTTAGAACTGGACAATTGCTTTTATGTTCCTTCGTTGATAAAGAACATCATTTCTATTTCTTGTTTAAATAGAAATGGGTACCATTTAACTTTTAGTAACAATTGTTGTTACATAACTTTGAATGGCGTACTTTATGGGAATTTGGAACTTTAAGCAATGGTGTTTATACGTTGGACGTATCCAGTGACGTTTTCAATATCGAAGCGAGCAACAAGCGTGCTCGAAAGGATAATCAATTAGACTCCTACATGTGGCATTGTCGTCTTGGCCATGTAAGCAAGAAACGCATGTCCGAATTACACCGATGTGGAATTCTGGAATCGTTTGAATTGGATTCATACGATATATGCGAATCATGCTTAAAAGGCAAGATGACTAAGTTACCTTTTACTGGAAAAGGTGAACGAGTGGGAGAGTTACTAGGTCTAATACATACTGATGTATGTGGACCTATGTCAATTCAAGCTTTAGGAGGCTATAGCTACTTCATTACCTTCATCGATGATCACTCACGGTTTGGGTATGTGTTCTTGATGAAACACAAGTCTGAAGCCTTTGAAAGGTTCAAAGAATTCAGAAATGAAGTAGAGAAACAACATGACAAGAGTATTAAAATATTTCGATCGGATCGAGGTGGTGAATACTTAAGTCAAGAGTTTCTATATTATCTAAGGGACAATGGTATATTGTCTCAATGGATTCCGTCGTATACACCGCAGCATAATGGTTTATCTGAGAGGCGTAACCGGACCTTGTTGGACATGGTAGGTCGATGATGAATCATCCGAATCTTCCCCTTTTGGGGCTATGCACTTCAGACAGCTGTTTACTTGCTAAACAGAATGTCAACCAAGATAGTCTCAACTACTCCATATGAGATATGGAATCGTAAGAAACCTCATTTATCTTACTTGAAGATATGGGGTTGTCACCTTATGTGAAGCGGACATGTCGGACAAATTGGATGCTAAGTCGATAAATGTCTATTTATTGGATACCCTAAGGAAACAAGGGGTTACCAATTCTATCATCTGTGGAACAAAAGGTGTTTGTTTTTCAAGGCATCTTTGTGTTTCTAGAGAAAGAGTTTCTCTTGCAAGAAAGCAGTGGGAGTGTCGTCGAGCTTGAGGAGGCTCGAGAGACTCAAATAGACATTGATGAGATACACAGTGAAGCACCACGGTAGATAACTCATAGTGATGAGCAATCGGTGGACCTATTGTAAACACCACATCTTCGTAGATCTGGTAGAACACGTAATATTCACGAGAGATATGGATTTCGTAAGTGAATCGAGCGTGTTACTCATTGATGATGAGGAGCCTACAGTTATGAAGAAGTCTTGACAAGTTGAGAAAGGGATAAGTGGCTTGATGCCATGAAGTTATAAATGGATTCCATGTATGAAAACCAAGTTTAGAACTTGGTTGACCCAACCGAAGGCATAACGACTATTGGGTGCAAGTTTGTTTTAAAGAAGAAAACCGACATGGATGGTAATGTGATTACCTATAAGGCTAGATTGGTGGCGAAGGATATACGTCAAAAAAGGTGTTGATTATGTGAAACCTATTCACTTTGCTAGCTATAAATCCATTCGGATGCTCCTGGCCATAGCGGCTCATTATGATTATGAGATATGGAAGATGGATGTGAAAACAGCTTTCCTTAATGGAAACCTGCTCGAGGACGTGTATATGATACAGCCTGAGGGTTTCACATCGGTTGATAAAACCAAGGTATGCAAATTGCGACGATCCATTTATGGATTGAAGCAAGCATCCAGGAGCTGGAATATCCGTTTTGATGAGACAATCAAAAGGTTTGATTTCTCACAAAATTCAGGCGAACCTTGTGTGTACAAGAAGGTTAGTGGGAGTCGTTCGTGTTCCTAATAATATTATATGTCGATATATTACTCATAGGAAATGATGATGTTTCAATCTTACTGATCGATTAAGATTTGGTTGTCCAAGACATTCTCCATGAAAGACCTGGGAGAAGCAACCTACATCCTCGGGATTAAGATCTATAGAGATAGATCGAAATGGTTGCTTAGTCTTTCGCAGTCTACATATATAGACCGAGTGCTAAAGAGGTTTAGCATGTCGGAATCCAAGAAAGGTTTCCTACCCATCAGGCATGGGATACACCTTTCGAAGTCTATGTGCCCGCGCACAGAAGATGAGAAGATTTGCATGAGTAAGATTCCCTACGCATCCGCAATAGGATATATCATGTATGCTATGTTATGTACGAGACCCGATGTATCTTATGCTCTGAGTGTCATGAGTAGATACCAGTCTGATCTAGGAATGGATCATTGGGTGGCTGTTAAGACAATCCTTAAGTACTTAAAAAGAACTAAGGATGTGTTCCTAATATATGGAAAGGGGATATGGTGATACGCGGGTATACGGATGCCAGCTTCTAGACAGACAAGGATGATTCCAGGTCTCAGTCTGGATACGTGTTCACCTTGAATGGGGGCGCAATAAGTTGGAAAGGTTTCAAGCTTGACACTATAGCGGATTCTGCTACTAAGGCAGAATACATTGCAGCTTTGGAAGCAGCAAAGGAAGCAGTTTGGATCAAGAAGTTCATCTCTGAACTTGATGTGGTCTCATCAATGATCCAAACATGTGCTTCGTCGCTATCATCTGATCAGAGAGATCATTAGTAGGAAGGAAATATAAATCGAGAAAATCCCCACTGAAAGGAACTTAGCGGATCCTTTGACTAAGGCATTACCTCAAAGTAAGTTTGAGGGTCATGTTAGAGCCTATGGTATTGGATACCGTAGTGATTGGCATTAGGCCAAATGGGAGTTTGTTAGTAATATATGAGAGATGTCCTAAGGCAATCGTCTTATGTTTGAACCATTTATATGATAAATGAAGATTCACTATGTGAGTATACATGTTTTCATGTATTTGATTGGATCTTAAACTCATTTACTGAATGTCCACGATACGATTCATAGCATGAAAGAATTTGTGATTGGATCACAACTAGTGAGTATCTCTACATGTGTAATTGTGATGTATCGGAATTATCCCTAGTCGATGAATTGATGGATTTGGACACCATTGATTCTGTCGAGACTAGCACGAGGTATACTCCTTGGTGTATCCAAGCAGTTGATTCTCACTGGCTGGAGACATTGTGATGTCCGGAGTTAATCGTGGATGCTAGTTAAGGTAACTAGTTCATTGGAGTGACCAGTCGTAAGACTTCATATGGTTCTCTGCATATATAGATATGTCAATGAAGTTCTTACTGCAGCTTAAGTGCGATGTTCCTTTGACTTGCGGTATTCAAGTCATCTTGATCATAAAGACTTATGCTTTGACATCTTAAGCAAGCATCTCTGAAGAGATGTGGACCCGGGATGATTGAGTATAAGTCAAAGTGATCGAAGGTGTTTGTATACCCATGGCCTCTCGTCGGATTGTTACTAAAGTCTTTGGCCAAAGAATTACATGTTTAGAGTAAGGTACTCTTCGATATATGTGCAGTAATTAGAACCCGTAGGACGAGAAAATGATACTTGGGCTAGGTGTGACGTAGTCAACCTAGTGGGGACTGACACTATAGACCATGTCCTGAACCAAGTGGGTATAAGATGAGTGAAGGGAATGGGGCACGATTCATTCGAGCTGCTGAAGGGTTTCAAAAATAGTTCTGGATTAACCATTGATCTTTTCGATTAATTGGGGATCATGATGTACTACTAGGTGTCACTCATGATCGTTCTATAATTAATGGTTAATTATAGACGACCAACATAAACTGAGAACCTATTTGGTCACACGCACAACGAGCATAATCCGAAGGATTTAAAATGAGCTTGAGAATGAGATTCTCAGACCGAGAGAAACTAGGTTTGGTTGGACCAAACAAGGAGCGAGCATGAAATAGTTTCAGTCGCAATGGAAGCGTGGATGGGCCATGTCTTATGAAGACATGATGGATGAACCAAATTGGTTTGGTTCTAATCCAATGGAGGAGAATAAACCAAAGTGGTTTGTTTTGTTTTAAATGAATGAACCAAAGTTGGTTCGGTTCGTTTTAACTTAAAATAGACCAACATGGTTTAGTTTATTTTAACTTAAATTAATGGAGCGGGTTAACGGGCTTTTGGTTATGATCCGATAACCATTAAGAGAATTTGTTCTCTATAAAATAGGGCTTAAGGGTTTTGTTAAGCCCTAATCCTTGCAACCCTAAAAGTTGCCGCCCCTCCTCTCATTGGTGTAGTCGGCGCCAACTTCTTGTCGTCGCCCACCACCGCCCAAGCCCCCTTGTCGGCGTCCAGCAGCTGCCGTCCTCCCCTCTTGCCGGCGTCGAGCTACTGCCAGAGGAGCTCCAGTGATCTTATTTGGGTCCGGCGACAAGGTGAACATCAAGCTTCCGTATTTGGCCGGCTCCTATTCCTCCACCAAAGCTGTCCAGTTTTCTGGACAGCTTGTTTACTTCGTGTCGGAGCGTCGTTTGGACCACGTTTGGAGCTTCAACAGCGGCTTCCTTGCCGGGGATTTGATCTCCGATAATCTTCATAGGTGGAGGACGAAGGATTCGTCAAACGGTTGACGAATACCTCTCCGGAGAAGCGAGATTTTGAGGACTCGTTTTGGATCCGAATTTTGATTCGGATCGTGATCTTCTCTTGATCACATCGTCTTCAACATGAGGCTAGTAACTCGTACGAAGACGAGGCTCGTGACTTTGTGAAGTCATCCCGAAGACACTCGGCGTGAATATGGATAGAGACGATTCTAGCGAGGATCGTTCCGGTTGATGTCTTTCCCGCTACACGTGATACGTCAGGTATACGTAGTATAAATTTCCTTTTATTGCAAAATTTGAATTTACGGTTATGTCTACACATGTTGTACTATGCATGCGTGTGGTATGTGTGTTGTAATAAATTAGATTTATTATTTTATTTCTTCCGCTATGCACATATTTACGAAACATGTTCGAACACACACTCGCTGCGGTGCCGGAAACCCAACATTGATCACCTATCACTTGGTCGATAGGATGATTCGTTTGAGTCCTAGTTGGGTTTGGATCTGAGTCTACTACTTGGCCAATAAGATGACTCGTTTGAGTTCTAGTTTGGTTTGAGTCATCTACCACTTGGTCAATAGAATGACTTGGTTGACCTAGGTTGGGATTAATACTAGACTTGATCTCCGGATCGGAGTTGAGTCTGGTATGAATTGACTCGCTAATTGGGGTTGCCGGGGTTTTTGTAGGTTCATGTCCTTCATCAAATACTACATTGATAGTCTCCTCGACTCTAAGGGTGTCATGGTTATATACTCTATAAGCTCTACTTGTAGTCGAGTATCCTAGAAAGATTCCGGTCGAGATTTTGGATGTAAATTTCCCTAGGTAATCCTTAGTGTTTAGGATATGTACCTTACACCCAAATACCCCAAAGTACTTGATGTTAGGTATTTTATCGTAATAAATCTCGTATGAGGTTTTAAGGTGCCTCTTTACCATAAGGATCCTATTTTGGACATAGCATGTCATACTTACGGCTTCCGCCCAAAACCTATCGGGTAGGTTATACTCGTTTAACATTGTCCTAGCAGCTTCTTGTAGGATTCTATTTTTGCGTTCTACTAGGCCATTTTGTTGTAGAGTTCTAGGGCAAGAGAACTCATGGTTGTATCCATTTAGATTACAGAATTCTGTAAACCTGTGGTTCTTGAATTCACCACCATGATCAGTCCTAAGTCTTTTAATTTTAATGCTTTGTTGATTTTCTATTAGTTTAAATAGTTTGATTAATTGATCTAGGGTGTCACTTTTGTGTTTAATGAACCTAACCCAAGTAAATCTAGAGTAGTCATCAATTATGACTAAACAAAATTTGCTTCCATTAAGTGACTTAGCTCCATGTGAATCAAATAGATCCATGTGTAGGAGCTCAAGAACACTTTTGGTTCGTTCTTGATTAGTTAGTTGATGTTGTGTCCTAGATTGTTTACCTTGTTGACAAGCATTACATATTTTATTATCCAAGTTATTGAGGTTAGACAAACCTCTGACTAAGTCACTCTGACTCATCTTGTGGATGAGTCTTGGGTGTGAGTGACCGAGTCGTCGGTGCCACAACCATGATTCCTCTTGCCGTGTCATAAGACACTTAGTTGAGGAGTTAGTTAAGTTAATAGTGTAAATATAGTTATTTCTAGTTTTCTTAAGGATTGTTTTAGAAGTTTCATTTGTATTAATTAAACATTCATTTTCTAGAAATATGACCTTATAGTTATTATCACACAATTGGCTTACACTAAGTAAATTATATTGAAAATTTTCTACCAATAAGATATTTTGAATAATAAAGTTAGAGTTGAGCTCAATATCACCTGATCCGATGATTTTGAGCTTGCCGTTGTTTCCGAAGGCTACCGATCCTTGTCGTTTGAATCGAAGCTTCGAAAACTTGAGTTGATCTCCGGTCATGTGTCGGGAGCAACCACTGTCCAACATTCATTGATCCTACATGCAAAGTAGTTGAATCGGATATTGGATTTATTAAAGATTGGTTGAAAATTATTAACCTAAATCATCTCACCCATGTCTACATGATCAAACATGTTAACCCTAAATGTTATTGTGAGATGACTTCCAATTTTACTTGATTTAAATTTAATGATTTAAACACTTGTCAACCTTGCGTTAGATTCGGATTTGACCTTAGGCTCATCAAGTCACCTTTTCAAGATCATGGCTTCCAGGTCGTGGCGAGGCACAAAGGCCTTCTTTGATCAGAACAACAACCACTTCCTTAGACAAAGTCATTTTCAAGAAAATAGAGAATTGACTCACCTAAAACTACTTTCTGATCTAATTAGTCTAGGATACGGCGAGGTAGCTTCAGCTAGTTCCACTCGGTCAAGTGCACCGAACTAGATACGCCTTATCTAGCCCGAATACACAAGACTCCACTTTCCTAGCGTACTATCATCTCGCCGTGTCCTGGTATTATGTTATCAAGTATTGACGAGTTATATTCCTATCTAACCATTCTAAAAAGAAAAACCAAACTAAATAAAAAAAACCTAAGCATGCAATTTCTAAGTTAAAATACAAACAAGTTTCGTACTTGCTCCCCCTGGACCGTTGAATCGATTCGGTCTCTCCACATAGTGGATTTGGTCCTTGGGAACCCAGTACTGGTTTGATCCTAAGTTTGAAATCAAGGTGGTCTTAGGGACCCATGCTTGGACACGTTTTTTATGTCGACTTACAATCAACATATACGACTTGTTGGTTGTATTTGAGCTAAACCCTAGCCCGGCCTTGTTGTACACGGCCCTTTGCGATCCAAGTAGGAGGTCAAGTCCTTTGGATCCCAAAGTAAATCTTGCCAACGTGTTCCTAAGATCTTCGACTTGACTCTTCAAGAGTGAGTTCTCAACTTCGAGCTTTTCAACCCGAGTTGAGTCCTCCTCTCGAACTCGACTAGTCGAAGAGGTTAGGGAGATCTCGTATTTGAGTAGTTTAACTTCCTCAACCAGGGTCTCGACCTTGGACTCGGACTTAGCTAATTTCCTAGTTAAAAACTTAATTGCACTATAAAGTGTACTAATGAGAGATCGACTTACCTTGAGTGTATCTTTCAAACCGGATGCGTATCCGTGGCTTGTCTTGAATAGTGCTTTACAGTCTGACTCGGTCTCCGATTCATGTTCCGGTTCCGACTCCATCTCTGATTCAATTGGTTTAGCCATGAGGACGCGATCATTATCTTCTTCCTCGGATGCTTCTTCCCAAGTAGCGTTGAGTGCCTTTTTGTGTTTTGGTGCTTTGCTCTTGAGTTTTGGGCATTCAGACTTGATGTGTCCAAACCTGTTGCATTCGTAACATCTAATATTTAAACTTTTAGGCTTACCTTCGTTTGGTCGAGTGACGGTTCATTTTCGGCCCTTGACTATCCTCCGAACTAGGTTGACTAGTTTGGCCTCCATTTCTAAGTCGACCTCCGAATCGGACTCATCCTCTTCTTCCTTCGGGGGTGGCTTGCTTGCGGTTTTCTTCCTCAAACCTACAAAAAGTGCTATACCCTTCTCGGGTTTCGAGTTAGACTGCTCATGAAGTTCAAAATTGGAAAATAATTCATCTAACCTAAGTTTCGAAAGATCCTTGGAGACCTTGTAGGCATCGACCATGGATGCCTACAAGGTAGTCCTCGGAAAAGAGTTAAGAACATACCTTATAAGGTCGCAGTTTTTGACCTTTTGCCCGATCGCGTGTAGATTATTGACTATGTCTTGAACGCGGGCGTGAAGTTGAGTCGCCGTTTCATGTTCCTGCATTTTTAGATTATACAATTTATTAAACAAAAGATCGCTCTTACATACCTTGGCTTCATCAGTCCCTTCGTGTAGCTCCACTAGCTTTGTCCAAAGGTCCTTTGCACTGATGAAGGGGCCAACGCGATTAAGCTCCTCCTTGGACAAGCCGCATTGAAGGATTTGAGTTGCCTTGGTGTCGGCTTCGACTTGTCATTTTGTCGCAATGGTCCACTGGTCATAATCCAAGGATTCACCCACTTCGTTAGTCAGAAGTATGAATCCCGTTTGGATTATGATCCACATCTCGATTTGAGTTTTGAGAAAGCATTCCATCCGACCCTTCCAATAACGGAAGTCATCTCCATTGTAAAACGGAGGTCGGACGATGCTAAAACCCTCGAGATGGGCCATTGATACAAAATAAACAAGGAGATGAAGACGAAAAACCTAGCAATGACAAAAACACACGAAATGTACCAAGGCTCGCATCTTGGATTAGTAGTGCAGGAGAAAAATTGACCAAATGAAATAAATTCGAAATAAACAGAATACAAAAGAAAAAAAATCTGTAAAAAGCTAGATTGGTAGTTTCACCAAATCTTAGCAACCCCCGACTCTGATACCAATTGTTGGATCGAAGCGGATCGCTAGAGGGGGTGAATAGCGATAAAACTTTTTTTTTCTTTTTATTTGTTCGTTAAAACCCGAGTAGACAATGAATTACAGTGGAAAGATAAATGATAAATAAAAAGAGACAAATGTTTTTTACTTGGTTCGTAGCCTTCGGCTACTACTCCAAGGCCCTAGTGGTCCTTGACCACGCACGGAGGGTAAAAACACTAAAGAACTCCTTCTCGTTGGAGGTAGGAGTTAATTGATACAAATAAAACACAAAGCTTGAGGTAGAGGGACACTCCCCCTCTCCTCGTTACGATAAAAGCTCCGAGAAAGTACAGTAATGAACTGAAATAAAAACTTAAACCGACGTAACAAAATGAAAGCAATTAAAACCTAGACGTCGGAGAAGAAGCACTTCGTTGTCAGAAAGTTATAGCTTGGCGGAGGTTTTTGGAAGCTTAGAATTTGATGAAGAAACCCTAGGATAGGCCCTCCTTTTATAGCCTTTGAGCCCTTTTTCGAGAGGAACCCTAGCCAATCACATTTGAGCACCACTCCCCTTGAAATGAGGTGATAAGCCTTGACTCCTTGAAGTTGATCCTTGACCATCAGTCAATTGGTAGCCATCATCACCGATCGATGGCAGATCACCGAATGTCGATCGTAGACAATGACGATCGATTGACAAGAACAATAATATTATTTCGACGGCCTTCGACCGTCCGATCTCAACCTAGACCACCGATGAGATGTCTTGGGTCGGATCTACGCTTAAGTCTATCCCCGTAAAGAGGATACGACCTCACTTACACTCGCACACACACGAGCTTACCTCGATACCTACTGTGTCACTTTCACTTTCGACCTTTCACTCGATTCCTTCGGCTCCCTCCTAAGTCACTCGAGTGTCGCCCGACCACCGCGGTTTCCTCCGGGTGTCGCTAGCCTTCAACTCCAGCTATAGTAATTTTCTGCACACTCGATTCAGCTCGTGAGATAACGACATGAGCTTAACTTTGTATCGTTTGCTATAATCAAAACTCAGGTTTGACTTAGGTGCCTACTGCACCAACAGGAAGGAGATAGCCCATAGCGACTCAGGAGAGGGGGCTTCAGTAACTCATCAGAATTGTAATGACACTCCCTCAGCACTTGGAAGACCTCTTGTAAAGAGCCTTGAACTCTACTCTCTTGGGGGGGGGGGGGTAGGTCGGGGAGAGTGGTTTTCCATGTTTCCGAATGGAGTATTGGAGTGGGAAGTTGGGCAAAAAAGTATAAATCCTCCTAACCCTTATGGAAGGATGGCATATTCATGAGAAATTGACAATCTTGCCGACTAGCGAAGTAGAAAATGCCTTCTTTAGAAGACTTTAGTTGAAAAAGACAGTAAAATAGTAGAAGGGATAGATTAAGGTTTAGATGTCGAAAAATTATTACTACCCCTGTTAATATACAGAAGGCATTAGGAGCCAGTTGGTTAATAGGTAGTTGATAAAAATCTAGTAGGTCAGTGTAAACAGAAGGTATCGACATACATAGACAGTTCAGTAGTTGGTCGGAGAAAAAATAATAGAAGCCAGGAGGGGGACGATGGGGCCTGAAAGAAGCTGCAGCAAAACGATATGGTATGGAAGGATCTATGTATTGGTCTTTAGTGGCAAAGAAGGAGCTTTGGGCATTTAGGTGAGTAACAGTTTTTTCGTACCAGGGGATCGACTTAGGGTTTTTCGAGGCCATGACCGTGAAAGGGAAGGATAGCTAGGGGTGAAAGAAAAGGAAATAAGAGGAGTTAGGGATGAGAAACTCACTTAGGGTTAAGAAGAAATACTTGAGAAGGAAGAGGAACTCCTAGGTGCCGGGAGTTAGAGGTGAAGAATCGTCGCTAACGGGAGTTGCTGAAGAGGGAATAAGAAGAGTCGAAGTTGGGATGTTGAAGGGGTCGCATGGAGAATGACTTACGCAGGGTTTTCAGTTTTTAAACTTCCCTGCGAAAGAAAGGAGGTGGGGCCCATGGGCCCAATAAGCCGCTCTGGGTGGATATGATAAAGTGAAGGAGGAGGGCCACTTAGATGTAATGGGATCGATATGGAGGAGGGTAGAGCAAAGTGTTTCACTTGGAAAGTCAAACTCAATGCTTCGTTTGCTTATTTTCAAGGGGTGACTAATGATACCGCTGTGACCTAATTTAGGAATTAAGATAAAGAAGGCAATGTGTGAAACACTTATTGAACCGGTGGAACCCGACCCGGGGGGGGGGGGATCGACCGAGCCGACAAGGTGAAGATATATGATCGGAAAGATGAGCTCTAAGATTAAGAGGAGACCAGATGAGCGACCCGGGATACAAGTAGGGGATCCGACTCGGTAAGTGAGTCGGGAATTGACTCGGGGAGTCATGAAAAGCAGGAGGCACTGGGTTTCATAGTCATAGTGGGTCTTAAGTATTAGCCTGACAAGGTAAAATGGGTAGTATATACTTTGGTCTGGATGAACGATGAGGGTTTGGTTAAGGCAGGAACAGAGTGAAAATTAGATTCAACGAAAGAAGAGAGGGTGAAAAGTGGGGGTAGAATGTTTTTCGAGGCGTGAGATTTAGATCACGATATAACAAACTAGGACCCCACATAATATTCATAGGAGTTTTCCATTCCTTACCCTTCTAATAGAATTATTCTCCAGGGAAGAGGAGCTTTGCACGTGGATAGTGATCAGGTTAGTTTGTTACATCAAGAGGAGCAAGGGAAGATGAGGAGGATAAAAGTCAAGGAGGGAGGAAAGAGAAAGGGGACTTCGACAAAATTGGAGAGACATCACCCTCACTGAGAGTTCCACGGCAAGAGGAGGGAGACGTTTTCATCGGAGAAGGAGTAGATTAAGGGAAGAAGGAGAAAATAACAAGGAGAGGGGGGCAGTAAGCTATCCCTCTATATTGTAGACAGCTGAAGTTGCAAGGGGTTTTTCTCCGCCTTTGGAAATATTTCCAAGGAGAAGTTTCATAGTAAAAGTGTTTTGGCGTCGCAGCTCGCTATAGAGCTCACCCCGTGGAGTAGGAATTAGAATTCCGAACCATGTTAAATCTTATATCTCTGTTCTCTGTGTTATTTTTCTCATCATTTATTCATTTTTTATTACTGTTGCAGCCGGAGAGAACCCTAAGCCTCTTGGATGCTCTTTCGCGTTAAAAAGAGGTGAGAAAATCCGTGTACACCCGCATCAATTATATTCAGATGAAATTGAGATTTGATACAATTTTAAGAGTATTTTAGTCCGAATGGATACAATTCGGAGGATACTTTTGAAAAAAATATTCGTTAACTCCGGAATCAAGAAATACCCTACTCTATTTAAGGTAATGTGATTTCGGATTGCATATTTTATTTGTTGATGTGACCGACATGCTTCATTATTTGAAAATTATTGATTTCTCGAACCAAACAAGATTAGTGTGGATAACCAAAGTTATCCACAATAATCTTGAACCAAACACACCCTATATGTAATATACAATTTTGAATTGTATAAGAGCTATTGATCCAATAGTAAGTCACATCAATATGGAAATAAGTTTGTCAATGATCATTTTAAATATCTGAACATAAAGATATTTTACTATTTAATTTATTAAAAATTTCAATTAAATTTTTTTCCTTATCTAATTAATATTTTAATTATATGAGTAGGTATAATTCTAAAAATATTTAATACATGAATTAAAAGATTTTTGATAAAAAATTTTAAATGTACTGATACTGTAGTTATTGTTCCTGAATGTCCCCGGGGAAGAGGAGGCAAGCGCCCGGCCCGACTCAATTGGAGAGGATAAAAAAGATTGCTAGGGTTTAGAAGAAGAAGGGAGGAGGTCCGCTTATGACTGGGGGCGGCGTTTCTTGTGGGAGGGAGCTCAGGCTCCAATCTTCTTCTCAGCTGATAAAGAGCCTGTCCTCACGCTTGGAGGGCATCTCAAAGGCATCATACTCAAGGAGGAAGGAGAGAGAGGGCTAGGGGGTTTTCTCCGAGTTCGCCCGCTTTCGCAAGTCGGTATTTCTTTCGGCTGCCGCTCATCGCCAGCTTCCGCGTAGCTCCGTCTCGACCCAGCAATGCAGATCCGAGCAATCCTCGCTAGGCACGCACAAGTTCCAGGCTCCATATAACGATGAAGATAGCGGTGGAAGGATGCTTGCATGGGGAGTTGGATAAAGTTTACGCCACGATTCAACATATCGAGCAGGTGGAGAACACGAAGATTGACCTTCTTTGTTGCGGCGACTTCCAGGCAGTCAGAAATGAAAATGATCTTGAAAGCTTAAGTTGCCCACCGAAGTATCCAAGTATGAATTCATTTTGGAAGTATTATTCTCGACGAGCAGAAGTACTAGTTCCGACTGTATTCATTGGTGGGAACCATGAAGCATCAAATTATTTATGGGAATTGTATTATGGTGGATGGGCTGCACCTAATATTTATTTCTTGAGCTACTCTGGCGTGATCAAGTTTGGCAGCATAAGAATTGGAGGACTCTCTGGGATTTATAAGCCTGGCCATTATCATCTAGGACATTTTGAGAGCCCTCTAATGTGATGCAATTGGTGCATCGACAGACCCAGAATATCAGCAGTCTTTGTTGGTGATGCCTACACCTACTTTGCCTGACAATGAGAGTTATACAAGGAGCTTCGATCATTTCGTCGTGTATGTAGATTGACATTTCTCTTCTAATTATTCAACGGTTTTTTCTTCTTTTGATATTATCTAAACAATCTCTCGCGGGCTCTTGTATATTTCTAATTATACATAAAATAATTTCTCTTCTTATTCTGCATTACTTTTATTGTCTTTAATATATTTTCTTTCATCAATGTCTTGTCTAACTTAGACATTGGAGGACCGTTAGTTGGGAAATCGACCGTCTGACCTGTATTAATTTTGGTAAAAAAGTATTGAAAATTTACTGTTGCGATAAGAGAGGATCCCTCTTTGCTGGCGCAAGATCGAGGAAGAAAAATTTGAACCACATAAGTTGGTATCGTCTGTGGAAAACTCCGAGCAAGACGTCGAAATGCACTGCAAGGAGTTCCTTCTATGACTTCCTCATTGGAGGAGGCCCCGTTATCATGACACGGTCTATGGGAAGCGATAATGAAATATGCTCCTTGTCGCTCTGGCGAGGTAAACTCTGATTCACTCAGTCATTCGATTGCACATCAAGTCAACCAATTGGTCACATAGCTAGTTGGCAACCCGGTTGCATAGCTAGTTGGCCATTTAGTTGCATAATAAGTCAGTCACTTGGTCACATAGCTAGTTGGCTGCTCTGGCGAGGTAAACTCTGATTCACTCAATCATTCGATTGCATAGCAAATCGACCAATTGGTCGCATAGCTAGTTGGCAACCCGACTGCACAGCCAGTTGGCCATTTAGTTGCATAATAAGTCTGTCACTTGGTCACAGCTAGTTGGCCTCTTGGTCGCATAGCCAGTCGACCACTCGACTAAACAGTCAGTCGACTACTTGGCTGCATAATCACTCGACCACCCGATTGCACGACTAATCGACCACTCAGCTGCATAGCCAGTCAGCCACTCGACCAAGTTAAATCGTTTCATTCAGTAACTTGATCGAGAACATACTTCACCCCTTCCGTCCACTCGGTCAGGCACTTAGCCACTTGGCCGAGTTAAATCATTTCATTAAGTAGCTCTTTTGAGGACATACTTCACCCCTTTCGGCCACTCGACCAGGGTAATTACTTGCATTTAGTCACTCGGCTGAGTTAAGTAGTTTCATTCAGTAGCTCATCCGAGAACATACTTCACTCCTTCACCCACTTGGCCAAGGTGATTACTTGCACTCAACCATTCGATTGAATTAAGTTGTTTCACTCGGTAGCTTGTCCGAGAACATACATCACCCCTTCTGGCCATTCGTCCAGAGTAAGTACTTACACTTAGCCACTCGACCAAGTTAAGTCGTTTTACTTAGTAGCTTGTCTGAGAGTATACTTCATCCGCCTCACCTGCATAGGATCCATCTCCGATGATCTCCGCGATGGTTGCCAGGTGTATTGGATGGTAGGATACTTGGAAATCTCATCTCAACCTTATGAGAAAAGTCAATGATCCAAGATTAACGGTTTGAGTTGATTTGCTTAAGCCTACCTACAAAGAAGGTCTTGCTCAGTTGTTCATTCACTTTGGAGTTTATCTATTGCCCACTTATATTATCAACTTCGGGATTTCTAAGTATAAGTAGATTTTCCCAAAGTTCTCAATGAAGTAACTCCGAACATAATATATTATGGACTACCCCTACTTATCATATAGAGGCTATTATTTTCTTTACGAGGGTTGGAACTACATATGATGTCTTTACGATTTTCTTATTCTCCCTTGTGGTCGTAGATGAGAGGAGTAGAATTTAAGGTAGAAATCGCATAGGAAGGACGATGGAATATATTATCACGGCTGACCGAGGCAGTTCGTAAGTTCTTAAGTCGACCCTCATTCTTATTCAGCTCGGGGTTGGCCGAAGCTGATAGTCCTCGTGCGATGGTGGATCGGAGGAGTCGGGTTTAAGATAAAAATCACATTGGAAGAACGATGAAGTATATTATCATGGTCGATCGAGGTAATTCGTAAGTCCTCGAGTCAACCCTCATTCTTATTCAGCTCGATGCTACTCGAAGCTTTCGAAGCTTACAATCCCCGTATGGTGGTGAAATGGAAGAGTTGGGTTTAAGGTAGAATTCATTTTGAAAGAACGATGTTGTAATATATCGAAAAAAATAAATTAAATTAAATAAAAATTAAAATAATATAATATAATAATAATATAATTTAAGAACGAGATAAAAAAAAATATTTATTTATTTTATTAAAAGAAAATTAGTTATTTATTAGTATTTTAGTTGATAATTTTGGGATAAGATTTTATCATATTGAACTAAGTCTAATTATTATTAATCAGTTGATTAATTCAATAAGGCCTAAGTTTATAAAAATATCCAACTCTAAATTAGGATTTGGGATAAAAATTAGGCTAAGGTTGATTAAGTCAATTAGTCTAAGTATATAATTAAACCCTAGGTTATAATTTTTCCTAAGTTTAATTTGGGAATTTAAAATCCAGTTCTTTCCATTTTTCCCTTTTCCTCTTCTCGCCATTTGGGAATTTAAACCCATGCCGCCTAAGTTTAATTTGAATTTCCGCCGCTCTCTATCAACAATGCCCGTCGCCCACGACCTTTGCGCCCATTCACGCCTTGCTACGCTCCCGTCACCTGGCCTTTGGGTGGCCTCGCACGCAACCAAGTTTCGTCATCGCCTCCTTCGTGCGATCCAGCTCGGCGACGTCATCGCAGCGCCCGATCGACGTTGTCACCTGACTTCGCCCTCAACGACTACTCTTTCTGGTGCCTTGCTCGTACCGGCCACCGCCATGCGATCCACTCCTCTCGCGACCATCTTGATGTCCGTGGTCTCTACGCTGCATCGGCCTTCACACCGCCCGCGCTCTCGCTTTGTCGGCGCGAGCTCACCATTCTATTTGTTGCCATCTTATCGGAACCATCGTACTAGCTTCTGTCCGATCGTGGCGAGAATCAGCTAAATCGGCGTTGCAAGCGTCGAATTAAATTTGATTGGGTTAATTGATTAAATATGTTAGAGTAATTAGTCCGTAAGATTGATTACGGTTAGATTTATTTAATCGAGTTAAGTGATTAATTAGCTTTAGATTAATTAATTAAACTTTGATTTAATCATTAAGATGAATTAATTTTGATTAATCGATTGTCTGGATTAATTAAATTCTATTAATCTATTTAATTAACTAATTAATTTGGTTAATTAAATTAATCAGAATAATTACTTGAGTTAAATTAATATGTTATTTGGAGTATTTGGATTAATTAATCGGTTTACTGGATTAATTCGTTTAGGATTTTAAGTAAATTGATTATTGGATTAGTATAATGGATATAATTAGTTGATCCATTAATTGACTTAATTAAATTAGATTAGATTAATCTAATTAATTAAGCTAATGAACTAAGGTTGGAAAAGATTAATAAGTTAGTTGAAACGTTGACAAATAAATTAATAGGAAAACTTCCTAGATAATCAACTTATAGATTAATGGATAGTTGAATTAACAATGGATTAATTATAATAGAGTTGGGAGCTGAAGTACATCTTAAATTGAGAGATAGCTAGGACGCTCTGTAGTTAGAGGTGAGTGGTTCCTTCTTTGACCTTTTTAGGTTTTAGTGTATGATTATTTTGGTTATATAGTTTACTTAGATTATATTATATTTACACTCTATGTTCTTTCTCGTATTGTTTGATCTTTTTATACTCTACTTCGTTTCTGAGTTGTTTCTCATCATTAACATGTAGTTATTTATTCTAGTATTTGATTGATATAATGGTTATGTGCTTATTTATTGCTTCGGTATAAATTAATAGATGTTACTGATATACGTTTATTTATTTACTGTTTCGGTTGATATTGTGATTGAGACTAGTAGAGATGTATGATCAAGATGTGATTATTCCTTAGAAGGTATACAATATTTCTCATATATCGACTGTGAACTATGTCTGCCATTCGTGGTTGAGAGAGAGTCTGCAATAGAGTTTTATTACTTTCGAATCATGGTTGCGTTTGTATACCTGTGGTCGATCATGTCTCCCATTCATGGTTGAGAGAATCTACCGTAGAGTTATACTCTTGGACTACCCATTTGAAGTTAGTGATAGTTGATTTCGTGTGCCATCTGTAGCTAGATAGCTACCTTACATCTTAACTGCCCACGAGACCCGTTCGTGGTAGCGTGTTATTGCATGCATGATTGAACTGGTAGAAATGATATAATTTAGACGAGATTATTCCTTAGAAGGGAATGTAAAGAATGAAAAGACATTTATGGAACATGTGCTTATTAGTAGATTTATTATCTTTATCGGCCTTGATAGACATTTCATATTAGATGGGTTGGAACCCTAGGCTTAACCACCTCGGCGTGCTTATTAGTAGATTGATGATCTTTATCGACCTTAATAGATATTTTCATGTTATATGTGTTGGATAATCCTAGACTTAACACCCTAGGATAATCGACTGCCCACGAGACTCATTCGTGGTAGCATGTTGTTGCGTGCAGTCAATAGCTAGATAGCTATATATTCTGTCTGTCCATGAGATCCATTCGTGATAGAATGTCGTTGTCCGCAAACATTGAGTCTTTATATTGCCTTTTTGCCTATGAGTCTCGTTCGTGGTAATATGTGGTTGCGCGTAGATAGTACTCTGTATATTGGCTATCTGCCACGTGGTAGCATATTGTTGCCCGCAGATAGTGCCCCTTGGTATTACCTCGAGATCCATGAGACTTTGTTGCGGTGTCTTGATGTGTATTTCTTGCAGGTTTGCAGTTGGTTGTATATGTTGCAGGTGTATTTGTTATACTGTTGATCCGGTTAGTTGCGGATTGATATTGGTTCTCTGAGATTTGGGTTACTCGAGTTTACTTCCTCTGACCTCCATTATGTTTATATTATCATGCACTATCTTCTATACACCCACTGAGTGATTTGTACTCACTCTTTCTTTTCTTTGACCACTAGGTTAGTTGATAGAGGACGTTTCCTATTGACCTAACTTTGCGTCGCTCAGAGAGTCCCTTGCTGTGTTGGTCCCACTTCATCATCGAGATGTCGTTTTGTTTTCTTTATTGTTATCGTATTTTGTGTACGTATTTTGGATTTTATCGCAATTTGATTTGGTGTCATAAATCTATTTTATTTTTAATTGATTTATATTTTAGTCATGCATGCATGCAGTTTAAAAAATAATTGTATTTTATATTTCTGATTATTTCAAAGTTTTTACCATATCGGGATTCAGTAATGTATTTCAGAATATTATCACTAAGGGGCTCCTCCGTCATTTGATTGACGATTATGTCCTCAAGGTGTGACAATTTTATTGGTATTAGAGCTTAGGTTTGAGATTTCGATTTGTGGGTTTTGTGTTTCGAGTTTTTCATTACCTTTGATTTAGAGTTTTTGTGTTTTGGGGCCAAAAAGCTGAAGGATATCTCTGAGCTATAGGAAAAGTAGTTGTCTTTAATAGTCACTGTACTTTCCTTTTGTAATAGGAAGTTATCATTATGTTTTTTTGCTAGATACTTATATATTTGGTCATAGTAGGAAATGTCACATAGTGAGACTACCCCTACACATGGTCATGGATGAGGTCAACCCCGAAAATGACATGTTGACACTGCAGGACCTAACCCTGATATCGAAAGTGTAGACTCTTTGGAGGTGTCGACTGATGTCGAGTTTGGAAGCCAGGGTTAGGTTCGCCAGCCACCCATTGGAGGTTAAGGAGTAACCCCTCAGAGAGCACCGGTCCCTACTACTATTGATTTGGTCATGGATAAGGTACATATACTTACACTGGCTAAGACTATGGAAGATTAGTTTATCTTATTTCAAGGGGATACCGATCCATGGATTTCTTGTGCATAGATGGACAACCTAGAAGACTTATTTAGATACATAACTGCATGGATGCAAAGAAAGTGGAGCTTCTTTGTGTATCATTTATGAGGCGGATCATCACATGGTGAAAAATAACAAC
>CM045987.1:108621198-108789165 GCA_025175895.1 Wurfbainia villosa | reverse complement strand
AGAGGTGGCGTTGGTAAAATTATTACGCCATTTGCTGATAAGGAGGATGGTACTTTATCAGCGAATAAGCGTATCGTAAAAGATGTTGAATCTAGTCGATCAATTGGTGATTTTGATTAATTAGTTAATTTCTCAACAGTCTAACCCACGAAGTAGTTGTAAGATTATTTCTCGAAGAAGGTTTGACGTTGAGAATGAAGTTTTAATAGTTCTCCCAGTTGACGAACTGTCGAAGAAGCATTAAGATGCTCAGTTAGAGAAAAGTGAAAAGTTGCAATGGATGAAGAAATGAAGTTAATGAAAAAGAATCAAGTTAGGAATTAGTTGATCTTCCTCTCGGCTGAAAGACTGTTGGAAATAAGTAGATTCTCAAACTTAAAAGAAAAGTGGATTAATCGATCTGAAGACTCGTTTAGTTCTGAGGTTATACCTAGTAAGAGGGTATTGGTTTTGAAGAGACATTTTCTTTTGTCGTCAAATTTGCATTAATTTGTATCATTGTAGCTATAGTAGTACATTTTGATTTGGAATTACATTAGATGAATATAAAGACAACTCTCCTAAATGGTGGGCTTGACGAAGAAAACTATATAACACAACTAGAAGGTTACATAAGTGAATCTGAAAAAGAATGAAGTGTATAGACTTAAAAGTATATTTATGGACTAAAGCGAACCTCGAAAGCGATAGAGCATAAGATTTAATGAAATTATTTTTATCTTATGGTTTTGAAATGATCAATGAAAATCATTATCTATTTTAAAAAGGAAAAAGGAAAGTTTATCCTCTTATTATTATATGTTGATAATATACTAATATCTGAAAGTGATACAGAGTTTGTGATAGAAATTGACATGACTTTCGTAGCGATTTGTATAAAGATATGGGAGAAGTTGAATACCTCTTAAGAGTAAAGATTATATAGAGATCGATCGAAAGACTTTTATGTTTATCTCGAGAGACTTATATTCTTAGAGGTTCTGACACTTGATCATTAAATTGTAACATTGAGCGTACACACATGGCGAAAAGAATTTCTAGGTAGAGTATATATCTGAGAGAATCTTTGAAGAAATAACTAGTTGAAGAAAAGACCGTATATGTCGATGTCGTTTGATAGTTTAATGTCGATTATATTGTCGTTCGTCGATATCGACTATGTTGTTGATTTAGTCGTGTCCCGTGAATCGAGAGAGACCTTTGAAAAGTAATGAAAATGATATTTAGATATCTTAAAGGGACAATAGATCATTTTCTCTATTTTCAAGGATCTGATATGAGCCTAAAAGGCTAAGATACAGATTGGGTTAGAGACCTTGACGATAAAAATCCGACCGTACCTTCTTTGAATGGTGGAGTCATCTCATTTTAACAGCAAGAAGCAAGCTTATGTAGCATTGTCAATAATGGAAGTTGACTATATGGCTTGTTCAGCAGTTGTGTAAGAAGTTATCAGGTTAAGAAGGTTCCTGAAGCATCTAAAAATTATTGAGGACAGTGAGAGTTCTATTACAATTTACTATGACAATCAAGCTACTATATCTTTTTCTAAGGATCCTAAATATCACAACAAGGGCAAGCACATATATATTAAGTATAATTTTATAAGAGATATAGTTGATAAGAAAAGGACAATTCTTGAGTATATCCCTATACGTGCTATGCTTGTAGATCCTTTTACTAAACCATTGACTAAAGAGTCATTTCAAATATATGTGAAGTGTTTGGGACTTTGTAGAATATAATGTATTATAAAAATAATCGGATTTTATAAGATGTTTGATTGTGAAATGCCATGATCTATTCAGTATATATGTCATTATTAAATTTAGATAAAATCTTTGTGAGCATATTGGCGGATTAAGATTGGTCCCCTTAGATGGGCAATCATCTCTATTTGTTAAATGTTAAATAGCGGTAAGACCATTGCTTATGGAATAGCTAATAAAGTTGTGAATGGAGACATATCCATAAATTGAGGTCACCTTGACAGTAGTATCAAGATGAGATCATTTATAAATTGATAATGATCGGAGTAAATATACCCACCATTTACTAAACCTACTAGATGCCAAATTATAATTCATGTGTTAAATTCAGAATTAGTCATTAGGTATATCTAGATTAAAATATGCACGATGTTAAATTTATGAAAAACATGTGCCCTTTATTGGTAAAGAGAAAAATATCGTAGCATGTGATTTATACCATATGTGCTATAGCGACAATAAGAATAGCAAGAGAATGAATCTCTGCTTATCTTCTATGTAGACCCTTGAGATTATAAGATAATCTCGATTTTACCCTAAGTGACTTTTTAGTTATCTATTTGAAAATTTAATCAGGGTATGCTACTTTAGCATGTATCTTAATGACTATGGATGATTCGGTTTATAGAACATGACTAAGAAAGTGACTGATTAAAATAAATAGATTCTAGCTAAAAGAAAAGATTTAAATAGATTTAAATCTTTTATATTTATTCACTGGTCAACTAATTATATTTTTGTTTAGCACAAAAAAATTTTGATCGTGAATAATTGTAATAATTGGAGATACTGAATATACTATTAACATAATAGTCATTATGAGGGATTAAAAATATTCATATTGATATAAATTATTTAATCTAGAGTAAAAGTAAGAACTAATGTCCCCAATTCATCTTGAAGAGCGGCTATGTAAAGTGTGAAAACTTTTTTGGCATTAATTGCTCGGTATACTTGTTGTCGCACGAACCATTTTTCCTTAAGTATGAACTGGATGTTCTTATTTGGTCTTTGTGACTTGACTTGAACGAGTGAGAGATGTTGGCAGTTGCATGGCAACTGCAAGGTGTAGTTGCTTAACTGCCCATTTTTTCCATTTTATAAATATGTGTCCAAGTTAAAGAAAATAGAGGATGATGAAAATCTGATATTACAAGAGAAAAACATCTAAAGTTAGAGGAATTTGATTAATGGTTCAAAAGAGTGATTCGTCAGAATCGTCCTTTACGATTGATGTAAGCAAACATATAGAGTTTTATGAGTAATTTTCACTCACATCTCACTGCATTTTATACTTGTTTCATGCATATCATACTTTATTTTGCATGCATTTCCTATTTTCTAATTCGGAGATCTTCTCTTTGTGCTTTTGTCGCGGAATGACATTTTCTGGGATAAGCGACACAATTTTGGAAGCGAATGGAAGGCGTTGAGCGGAGCGAAGGAGGGCCGACCGCCGTGTGAAATCTGCAGTCGTGCCCACGACCGCCCGCTGGCCTGGCCGTGGATCTCTGTGATCGTATGTGTGGCGTTTTTTGGCACGACTAGGGTTTTTTTCATGAATTTGAGTCGCGCTGGCTACGAATCTATATAAGGAAGGTCACGCCCAAACCCTAGGGGGGAGGCACGACGGCCGAGACTACACACCGACGCTACTAAAAGCGAGCTCATGACGGGGAGGAAGAAGCGGCAGAGGATGTATCCTGCGCTCGACATCGAAGAGAAGAACGAGAATACTAAACTTTACTTTCATTCTCCTCCATTATAATGTTCTATTCTAATATGGATTGTGTTTGTTCTTTTCCGTCTATGGAGTAGAATCTTCGATTCTAGGATTAGGGAGTAACTTGTGTACGTAGAACATGCTAGATTGAATGTAAATTCTATTTTAGGATTTCTATTCACAGTTCGTATTTATTTGATTCGCTGAAAATTGTGTTTTAGTTTTCTATCTATTGTGCATAACCGATACAAGGGGTGACAACCCTTGTATCAAAGATCTAGGGGAATTAAAGAGGAACCAAGGGGTTGTCCTCATCTCCAGTAACCGTAGGTAGAAGGGTACGATGGAGTAGGGAACGGGACACGTTCTGACTCCTCGTAAGGATTGATTTGGGATCCTCGTATTGTCTATCCTATCTTAACGAAAGGGTTGGCCTGGTTAAGGATAGATAGTTCCCAATAGATGTGAAAGCTCATCGGGAAAGTGTATGATGTCCCTTCCACAAGGTCCTAATTAGAGAACCAAACTACATTTAATTGATTAGTATGTTCCATGTTGCACAAGTGAAACGAAAGTCCTAGGATCTCTTTTTAAACCTTGAACCAACCTTCCCTTCCTCCGTGTGACACCGTACTAGAGTTAGGACCGCCGACAATCCTTGCAATTACAACCCTTAGAACTAAACTCCGAACAATAACGTCCACTGAACAATCGGTACTCGAATCTCAGTCTATGTGAGATCAATAATCTATTTATTACTTGAAGATATCCGTGCACTTGCAGGCGTTGAGCGCGAGCATGTTCTTCAAGTCCTCGATGGCTTACATCGCGAGATTTGAGGTCGCGTTCGCGTGCATCAAGTTTTTGACGTCGTTGCCGGGGACTGATTGATTCGATATCGAATCAAGAGGTGGATAGTTAGATCGAACTTAGGTTAGATTTATTTACTTGCTTTATTTTTATTTTATTTTATTTACTTCAGTTTTAGATATCTAGATTAAGTTTAGATTAATTTCAGCAGTTGCATTCATCAACTTTTAGTTTAAATTTTTTGCATTTGATTTAATATTTAGACTAGTTTATTTCCTGTTTTTAAGCATTAGGTATGCTCCTAATTTAGTGGCTCGGTTCTTCGTATGCATAGACGTTTAGGATCGGAAAATCTGTTTCCGATAGACCCAGAAATCGAAAGAACCTACCATCGCAGAAGTGCTGAGCAGAGAAGCATAGAAGACCTAGACTCATCTGTGGTAAACTTAGGTAGCCGACCTCTACGAGACTATGCAGCCCCTAGTGCTAGAGGATATAGGTCGAGCATAACTAGATCATCAATTTCGGCCAACAACTTTGAATTAAAATCTGCGCTCATACACATGGTCCAACAGAGCCAATTCGAAGGAGTTATAACTGAAGATCCGAACTGGCACCTGGAGACATTTTTGGAGATATGCTCAACGATGAAATTCAATGGAGTACCTGCTGATGCGATCCGTCTGAGTCTATTCCCATTCTCACTGCGGGATAAGGCGAAGACATTGCTCCACTCCCTTCCTTCAGGAAGCATCACCACGTGGGAGCAATGTGAGTAGCAGTTCTTAAATAAATTTTTTCCACCAAGTAAGACTGCCCACATGCGCCACTTGATCACGAGCTTCCCGGAAGGAGAGTCCTTGTTGAAGCCAGGATCACTCTGAGGGTTGCTCTACGAATGCCCCCATCATGATCTAGAGAGGTGGCTGGTGATCCACATATTTTATAATGGGATCACGTACGCCACTAAGGTGTCCCTCAATTCTGCTGCAGGAGGTGCTTTGATGAATAAGACTATCGAGGAAGCAGAGGAGCTGATCGAAGAGGTGGCCTAAAACCACCATCAATGGGCTTCCGAGCGTAGTCACCTAGCGCCTATAGCCGGTCGATATGCTGTCAACTCCGTTGACCACCTAGCGGTAAGAATGGATGCACTTAGCGAGCAGTGCGACTCTCAACCCTACGCATCGCGGTCAATACCTTTGGAGAGGGAGCAGCAGCATACCAAGAGGACTATTATGGAGGGCAGGGCAGTTCAGAAGAACGAATTGAGCATGTCGATGCAATTAGGGACCACAATCCAAGGCCCAACAACCCATATTCCAACACCTATAATCCCAGATGGAAGAACCACCCGAACCTTTCCTATAGAAATAATTCGGGGAATTTTCAATAATCGAGAGGATATGGGCAACAATAGCGAGCGTGAGCGGAACACCCAAATCTAAAGGGCGATGATTGAAGATTTTATTGCTACCAAACAAAGGTCAATCACGAATTCACATCGAGGTCCAAAGAGGCACTTAGGAGTTAAAGTCCTATCGATAGGCTTATAAGCGCAAAAATGTTGGAAACACAAGTGGCTCAAATAGCCCAGACCGTATCGCAGACCATGGATAGCTCTCCACCATCAACCGAGCAAATCCAGGTTAAGGAAGAGGGAGTATATAGTAAGGGAATAGGACAAAAAAACAGATTTACTAAGGGGTGTGCAGCCATGATTTCAACTTTACCAAACCAGGCTGAAATTGAAGATAAAATCCCACCCAAGCTGGAGGACCCTGGTGAATTTGTTATACCCTACATGATTTATGGTGAGAGCTTCGATGAAGCACTGTGCAATCTAGGGTCATCAGTTAGCGTGATGCCCTACGCATCCTACCTGGAGATGGGACTAAGTGGTATACAACCGACGGGCATGGGTATTCGCATGGCGGATGATACGATCAAGGAGTCTGTTGGCATGTTAGAACATGTACCTGTGGTGATTGAGAATTTTGTCATACCCACAGATTTTATCATACTGGACACAGGATCAAACCCTCAAAATCCCATAATTTTAGGAAGACCCTTTCTAGCGATCAGCGGAGCATGCATGGACGCCAAGGCATATAAAGTCTCTCGAGACGGACGATGGATGGCAGATCATCATATTCAACCTATCAGAGTGTAAGCATCCCTTCGCAGACGGGTATACCTTGTGCAGGATAACGACCACTTCACCCGAAGACAAAGTTTTCGAGACGGATGAAGGGAGGTTTACAGAACCTCCGGAGCCGAGTTAAGATAATGGAGTGTGGTCGAGCTAAAAGACCTTAAACAAAACGCTTCTTAGGAGGCAACCCAAGTTTAATTTCTACTTGTTTTTGACTTTATTGCATAGTTTAGATTTTGATTTCTAGCATTTAGCATTTGTGCAAATTAAATCGGATTAGAAAGAACTTACTAGATAGGAACAAAAACTCATTTTTGAGAGGCACGGGTGGCCGTGTGGTTTCATACGACCATACCCCCATGAGGAAAAGCCCACATGGCAGAAAAACAGGGGCACACGGCCTGGCCGTGTGGATTCACACGACCGTGTCCCAACTTCCAGCGGCGCACACGACCTAGCTGTGTGGATTCACATGACCATGTCCTAACTTCCAGCGGCGCACACGGCCGTGGTGCGTGAGGTATAAGGGGCGTCACACCGTGTGTTTCGCCCCAAACCCGCCGTGTGCTTCAAGTTTTCTTGCTCTAGCCGTGTGAAATCATCTTCCCTACCTCCTAAGAGCTTCTCTAACCCTCAAGGAAGCTCACCTAGTCCACGCAGAGAGCCTGCGCCCGCACCACCATCTTTTTCTACTTTTGAGCAAGATGCAGGTACATCCACCTACAATTTCTCCGAGTTCCAATCGCGCCTCGACGACATATACACCGAGCAGCAGACGCAGAGACAGCGATGGGAGGAGCAAAGCGCTACTGCGCGGTGGAGTTTCGCGCTTACGGGAGCATTTTTTTGGGTCGAGGAGTTCATGGCCGAGGCCTTATCTACTTCCAAGAGGAGGTGCCGTATCGCCCGGGAGGTTCGACACATGAGTGCCCAGCAGACCGCAGTGGGTCCGGAGGAGGAAGCAGAGTAGCTGCATCCACCACTCTCGGATCGACCGATGTATATGTGGCATCGCGATCGAGCACCAGATTTTCCGTAGCGACGTGCGATCACGGACTTCCCACCTCGCCCGTCATATTAGAGGTATAGCTTCATACAAGTCTGGGGGAGACCCCAAGTTTTGATTTATTTTGTTTCTAGCAGTAGTTTTTTTCTTGATACTTGCATTTTTAGTATTAGTTTGCATTCATCTGTTCATGCATAGAGTGTTTAGTTTCTTTCAGTTTTTACTATCTTTAAGCTGCCTCAGTAGTATTTTTTAGATCTCTTTGCGAATTGTCTCTATAGGTAGCGGTAGCTTAACTTTATTTATCTCATGGTATTTTATTTTATATGCTCTAATGAATGTTCTAGACTTGCACTGGTTAGCTTTTATTTCTACACTTACAATCTGATTTAATATTCGAAGAAGAATCTAGTACATACATAGTTATGATTCATCCCAGTAGTTTAGTACTTTAGAATCCATAGGTGACTCTAGGTTTAACACTTTAGTTACTGGAGATGCTCAAATTGTGTAAGCTCATTCGGAAAAATCAAAATCCCTGTGAGCAAGAGAAGAACAAAAGTTCTTTGAAAAAAAAAAAGTTATGGATAAAAAAACAGTTGTCGTGGGTGGAAATGGTTAGGTGCCCCTTTGAGACCGAGCTAGGTTACTGAGGAAACACCTACTAATTTCTCTCAATATCGAGCATGTCTTTGAGACTTTGTACTAGATCTAGGGAACGACCCTCGCTTTGGGTAGGTAAGTGTCTAAGAGCCGGAGACCTTAGGAAAGCTATAAGATGACAACTTAACTCACTATGTAACGAATATCCCTTAAGAAGATTCGCTTACCACGTGCACGAGAAGCTAACTTAGTGAATTTTTAGAACATATCTATTTTGCTTTTATTGAAAATACCACTTGATAAATCTAGTTAACATACTAAGAATGGAACAATGCTTTTTAAAATTTCATGGCACTGAGGTTTGCTTGAGGACAAGCAAAGATCTAAGTCTGGGGAAATTGATGTGAGCAAAACATATAGAGTTTTAGGAGTAGTTTTCGCTCACATCTCGCTGCATTTTATACTTGTTTCATGCATATCGTACTTTGTTTTGCATGCATTTCCTATTTTCTAGTTCGGAGATCTGCTTTTTGTGCTTTTATGCACAGGACAACATTTTACAGGATAAACGGCACACTTTTGGAGCAAAAGGAAGACATTCGGGCGAGCGAAGGGAGCCGCGGCGTCGTGTGAAATCCTGCAGTCGTGCCCCTCAATGACGCCGCTACCGCTGGCCGTGTGGATCCACATGGCCGTGTGGCGCTGGTGTTTTTCGGCGCGACTAGGGTTTTTTTCATGGATTCGGGCAGCGCCGACCTCAAGTTAAGGAAGGCCACGCCCAAACCCTAAAGGGGAGGCACGACGGCCGGGACGACACACCGACGCCCTAAAAAGCTTCGGAAACTCACAAAGGGGAGGAAGAAGACGGCTAAAGGATCATATCCTGTGCTCCGACGTCGAAGAGAAGAACCAAAAGTACTAAAATTTACTTTCTATTCATCTCCTGCATTGTAATAATCTATTCTAATATAGATTGTGTTCGTTCTTTTCCGTTTATGGAGTAGAATCTTCGATTCTAGGATTAGGGAGTAACTTGTGCACGTAGAACATGCTAGATCGAATGTAAATTCTATTTTAGGATTTCTATTCGGAGTTCGTGTTTGTTTGATTCGATGAAAATTGTGTTTTGGTTTTATCTATATGCATAAGCCGATCTGAGGGGGTGACAATCCTTGTATCAAAGATCTAGGGGAATTAAAGAGGAACCAAGGGGTTGTCCTCATCTCCGGTAATCGTAGGTAGAAGGGTACGATGGAGTAGGGAACGGGATACGTTCTGACTCCTCGTAGGGATTGATTTGGCATCCTCATATCGTTTATCCTATCTTAACGAAAGGGTCAGCCTGGTTAAGGATAGGTAGTTCCCGATAGACGCAAAAGCTAATCGAGAAAGGGTATGATGTCCCTTCCACAAGACCCTAATTAGAGAACCAAACTACATTTAATTGATTAGCATGTTCCATGTTGCACAAGTGAAACCGAAGTCCTAGGATCTCTTTTTGAACCTCGAACCAACCTTCCCTTCCTCCGTGTGACACCGAACTACAGTTAGGACCGCCAACAATCCTCGTAATCACAACCCTTAGAACTAAACTTCGAACAATAACGTCCACTGAACAATCGGTACTCAAATCTCGGTCTCTATGGGATAGATAATTTATTTATTACTTGACGACATCCGTGCACTTGCAGGCGTTGAGCGCGAGCGTGCGCTTCGAGTCCTCGACGGCTCCCGTCGCGAGATTTGAGGTCGCATTCACGTGCATCAATGACAAGCAGAAATATCAATTGTAAGTGCTTGAATTGATTTATTGCAATTGTCCGTGCAATTATTATTAAGATGAAGCTCCCATCATACGAAATCCCGAGACCACATTAGGCATATTGTACAACCTTACCCTGTATTACAAGAAATTGTTTCTGCGACTAGAAGTATATTAATTATATAATAATTTACCGAATAAGAAATATATTAATTATAAAATAATTTAAATAAAATAGAGATATTAATTATGTAATACTTTATATAAAATAGATATATTATTTATATAATAAAAAATATAATTATTATATCTGATTATTATAATAGAAGGAGCCTTGCAGACAAGAAGATTGCCTTGTGACGAAGAGGTCATGAGTTTAAATCTGAAACAACCTCTTGCAAAAAGCAAGGTAAGGTCACAGACAATGGATTCCTTCTTGTTTTATACAACGCTATTATATAATATACCGTGTTATTTTTATAAACAACTATAAATATAATATATATTATTATAAATTTATATCTTGTAATAATATGTTATTTGTTGTATATATAATGTAAGTAAAACAAAAGAGCTATAAACTTCATAACGTTCTTAATCGCGATCCCATTCCTTCTCAAGTGTTAGTAGCATGTAGAAGACCTCTCCTACCCTAACCATGACTTCACCTACCAGAGCTTGTTGGTGCAATTGACCCAGGTCACGATTGATCAAACTAGAGTTTGACTCGAGTAGTATTTTGATGTTCGACAAAGCGATTGACAATGTAATTGTTATAGAAAGTTCAAGAATGGTCTTGGCATTTGAGAAGTCCAAGTCATGTGTACTTGGCAGGTAAAGTCCAAGTTATGTGTACTTGGCATAGAAAGTCCAAGTCTTGGGTACTTGGCATGGAAAGTCCCAGCATGGGTCTTGGCAAAGGAAAAGTCCAAGTCATGGGTACTTGGCAAGGAAAGTCCAAAAGTATAGTCTTGGCGGCATAAGTCCAAGTTGTAGTCATGGCAACGTAAAGTCCAAGTATGGATACTTGGCATTTGGGAAGTCCAAGGGTGCGATATTGGCAGCGTAAAGTCCAAGCTATAGTCTTGGCGACATAAGTCCAATGTTTGGCGGCGTAAAGTCCAAACGTGTGTCTTGGCAGCATAAGTCCAAATATACCTTGGCAAAGTAGACCCGGTTAGTATGACAATAGCCGATGGAAGCAC
This sequence comes from Wurfbainia villosa, assembly GCA_025175895.1. Taxonomy (NCBI): domain Eukaryota; kingdom Viridiplantae; phylum Streptophyta; class Magnoliopsida; order Zingiberales; family Zingiberaceae; genus Wurfbainia; species Wurfbainia villosa. Next base: position 108,778,132 of record CM045987.1, on the reverse strand, counting down.
CTGAAAGCTAGCGTATGGATGAACAAGTCATGGATGACTTGGAGGGATCCGATAGGTATGAGGCTGATGGAGATGGCTAGAAAACTTAGGTCTAGGCTAAGGGTGGCCTATCAAGTATGAGAGGATTATACTTGGGTTAAACCTTATGGTTGAGGTTTATCAGTCGACTGGGGTAATGGACCAGTCGACTGTCCAAGTGTTTGACACTTGGAAGCCTAGTCAACTTGCATCAGTCGACTGAGATTATGACCAGTCGACTGGTCAAGTAGTCAACTGAGCTTCAAACTACTTAGATGAAGCTTTGCAATCATTCGCTAGCTTTGGCGATCAATAACCTTGGGTAGTCATTGCCATGAAGGGCGATCGTGATTTAAGCGGACACAACACGAAGCTTTGGTAGTCGGTAGACTAATCCATTAGCGTCGATCATTGTTAGTAAGAGTAGGCGTGATCAGCGTAGCGGCAATGATGAGGTATCCGCTGGAGTTTTTCCAGCGTGGATAGAGCCGTTGTGAGACGACGGCATGAAGGCCAGTCGACTGTTGGGTAAGAGCAGTCGACTGGAAGGCGAAAATCAGCCCGAGTTACAGTTTTATAAGGAGCTCGAGAAGGAGAATTTTGGCCATGATTCTTGGGGCGATTTAAAGGGGAAGTGTTGCTGCATTCCAGACCTTCAAGAGCAATCTAAATTAATCAACAAGCAAGCAATCAAGAGTTCATTGTGCAAAGTTTTCTTTACTTGTATTAGCTAATTGCTTAGTATACTTGTTGTATTTCTTGTATTACTATTGTAATCACTTTGTAAGAGGTTTTTTCACTTCCGGAGTGTTTTCCAAGAATGAGAGGTTCATTAGTGGTGGTATGCATCACTAGAGCTCATTTGAGCTCGACCCATGGAGTAGGAATCCAAGGTTCTGAACCACATTATATCGCTTGTGTTGTGATTGTATTGTTGTTATCATTTGTATTCTGCTGCGCTAACAATAATTGTAGACACGCAATCAGCAATGAGCAATTAAGCGGCCGAATCGCTATTCACCCCCTAGCGTTGACACCGTAGGTCTATGAAGCTCTCATCCTCAATAGATTTCTAACTCTCATAATGTCGACGAGGTTCTATTAGGTATTTGAATTGTATGCATGTCACTTTGATTTGTCATTACCCCCAATATTTGATGCATGCACACTGCTAATGATCATTGTTATGCTATTAGATACTCAAATTAACCGAATTTATAGTTTTAATTATTTATTTTTCTGATGAATGCACAGATCAAGTCCTCAACTATGATGCCAAGACTTGATGTGCGGAAACCCCGCAAGTGCATGGTTATCGTTAAGTAATAAAATTATCGATCCTACAGGGACTGATATTCGATTACCTGTCTACTTAGTGAATCTAATTGTCTAGACTTGATCACAATGTGGGAAATTACTCTGTCCTAGAATTCTAATGGACAAAGCTCAGATGTTAGTGTCACACGGAGTAAGAAGAAGATTTATTCAAGTCCAAAAGAGATCCTAGGATTCCGGTTTCACCTATGTGATGCTAAACACGTCATCTATTTATGTCCCTTAGGTTTCCATGATTGATTATGTGAGCAGTCCATCTTGTTTAATACCAGTGTGAACTTTTGGAACTACACAGGCTTTACCTATCCCCAAGCCAAAGTCTCTTTTCGGAGCGACAGAGCTAAAGAGTTGCTATCAATGGGATTCCCCTATCACATGGTCCCATAACTCTATAGTTGTTCTCTCCTACCAGGTGGCCTTGTGCTGGAATAAGTTCTATGCAATCTCGGATGTCCTAGGTCTCCCTACAAAAGGCTACTTCCGCATCTTACTCTTTCACGTCCTGAATTACTACAGTTCCTGGGATAAAGTTCACCTTTCGGTTCTTTTAAATGCCCTTAATATTTGATATGAATGTTTTTGCCACCCATATTGACTAAGCATAGTAGATCAAGAACATAATCAATCACTATCATCAAACTTCAAGACACAAATTGCATATATAAAGATTAAAGATACTTAAAATTCATGCATAACAATGTTTGACAATCATATGATTACTTCCTAATCATAGAATCAAGAGATCTACTCGATACAATTATAGAAACAAACGCAAGACATTAAGATAGAAATAGATAACCAAAGTGTAGGAACTTCGGTGAGCGCTAGAGGGGGGTGAATGGCGCGTTTTCGTTCACTTGATGGAATTCGATCGCGTTGCTTGTCTATAATTGTCATTAGCGCAGCGGAATACAAATAACAAATAACACGATAACAACAAGACAAGCACACACACATAAACACCGCGATATAATGTTGTTCGGAACCTTAGGGTTCCTACTCCACGGGGTGAGTTCAAATGAGCTCTAGTGATGCAAACACCACCACTAATCAATACACTCCTTCTCGGAACAATCCGGAGGTGGAGAAACCTCGTACAAATGTTTACAAAAGTAATACAATGAAAAACAACAAGTAAACTAAGCAATACACAAATACAAGTAAAGAAAACTTTACACTAAGAGCTTTGGATTGCTTGCTTGTTGATTGCTTTGGTTTGTTCTTGAAGGTCTGGAATGCAGCAACAATTCTCCTCCAAATCGGCCCAAGAACCATAGCCAAAAACCTCCCCTTCGACCTCCTTATAAAGCCAACTCGATTCGATTTCGCTGATCGCTTGATTGCTCATACCGTGATCGGCCTCTCGTAGCTTGTCTCACAACGACTTAATCCACGTTGGAAAAACTTCGGATACCTCGTCGATCGCCCTTACGGTGATCGATGCTGTAGCCGTGATCGATCGCTCATCAAGGTTTTAGTCTGTGACCTGACGACATCATTACCCTCTCCGTGGCGGCCAATCGCTCGAGGGTAGTCGGCGCCGCCTCGTGGGTCTCGATCGAGGTGCGGTGTTGCTCGGCGTGGTCGAGGCGGTCGGCCCGCGCTGGTGGGACTCGGTCGAGTGGCCTCGCTGCGTCTGTGGCCAACTCGCGATCGATCGCCCGATCGTCGATCGGTCTCGATCGATCGACTTCCGCTCCTCGCGTGTCGAAACACTCGACCATGATAGTCTATAACCCCAATCGACTGATACACCTCAACCATGAGGTTTAACTCAAGTATGATGCCCTCATACTTGCTAGACCACCCTTAACCTAGACCTAAGTCTTCTAGCCACCTCCATCAGCCTCACGCCTGTTGGATCCCTCTAAGTCATCCATGACTTATTCATCCATACGCTAGCCTTTAGGTGCTTCCATCGGCTATTGTTATGCTAACGGTGTCTACACCGCCAAGGTACATTGGGCTTAGCTGCCAAGACCCACGCTTGGACTTTACGCTGTCAACCATTGCACTTATGCTGCCAAGACTCCACCCTTGGACTTTACGCCGCCAATATCATACCCTTGGACTTCCCAAATGCTAAGTATCCATGACTTGGACTTTCACCGCCAAGACTACACACTTAGACTTACTTGGCCAAGACTACACCCTTGGACTTTCCATGCCAACTCTATGTTGGACTTTCCAAATGTCAAGACCCATGTTTGGACTTTCCATGCTAAGTACCCATGACTTGGATTTTACGCCATGACAATCACATTGTCATACATTTTGTCGAACATCAAAATACCGTTCGAGTCAAACTCGAGTCTGGTCAATCGTGACCTAGGCCGATTACACCAACACAAAGTAATCTGAATATGAGAGAAAATCGCTCTGCTTCGGTTGGAATTGCATCATGGTTGCGCCTTGGAGATCTCTCGTCGTCGCCTTGAATCTCCTCCTTTTCTCCTCCAATTCTTGAGCCTTTAGGTACTTTTTTAGGGCACCCTCCTCTTTCCTAATCCTCTGGTGATCCTTCCTTTATATAGAGGTCGGCTCCTTTCCATAAATATGCAAAAACCTAAGCCTCGTGAATTGCGGCGTCGCCACACAGTCGTTTGGTAGACACACAGTCAAGTCGTGTGCCTCTCTGAAAATAAGCCAAAAAAAGACATGGTCGCGTGAAAAACACATGACCAGCTGTGCTTCTCTCGGGAGAAAATCTTCGTCTTGCTAAAAATCCACGGTCTACCATCTTCCTTGCAGAATGAGGCATGACTATGCCTTTTTGGCACGGTCCTGCCGTGTGTTTCTCTAGATACTCTTTGAACTTCATCTCCTTATTCCGAGAACAAGTCCATGTCTTGGGGACACGGCCAGAACATGCTCCATAAGAAACTTCATTTAGTCTTCAAATCTCCATCCTGTAAAGACAAAAATAACAAAAGCAAATCTCCGAACCTAAAAGTAACTAAACGATATAAAATAAAGCAAATATGCAACAAATGTCAACTAAATGAATTAAGACGTGTGCCAAAATAATAATTAAAACTCTATATAAATTGCACACATCATTTTCCTCCCCTAATGATTGATAGAAGGAATCAAATTGATTTCTTTTTGTCGCTTGCAGCACAACAACCATATTGATTACTACCATGTTCAACTCTACCGAGGGAATAACTTGTATCCCATGAGGTACAAGTGTGTTGAGCATGCCTACAACTCGTTTATGGGATGTCTCATTGAAATGAGATGTATTGGTTATGTCAGGTAGCACAACTAGCTATCTAAAACCTTAAATGAGACTTTTGTATTGTTTTGAGTGTGCCAACAATAGGGTGTTTGTCACTCTAAAGGAACTTACCTAGAGGCCATCATCAAAACATGCAAAATGGAATCGAGGAGGAACTTATTTGGATGACATAGTACTACATGAGGAGATCACAAGGCTAAAGAATTGGGGTTCCAAGTCACGAGAAGACCACAATGCTAATAGCAATTACAAACAACAATTCTCCTCAGATGAGAATGGTGATCTATAATCGCAAGATCTCTTTGTTAATAGGAGGAATTGTGAGGACATCAAGGAGATCACATCATAGTGTCAATGTTCACTCCATTCCACATCCCAGTTCAGGAGCAAAATGATTTTTTTGCCCATGCTAACCGACATGGCGCATAGCCGAAGACTTTAACATTTAGTTATTTACCTCACATTTATATATTTACCCATTAAAAGGTAAGCATACTACAGAAATTAGATACGATATGCAAGTTTTTCATTATAAAATCTGTAGGTCCTAACTTGTCAAAGCATTAACAAGACAGTCACTTAAAAAGGTGAGCACAAAGGTCAAATAGACACCTAAGATGGAATATTTAACTTAGCATGAAGAGGATGAATCCTGTTGTACAAAAAATAAAATACCTGTTGAATCATAGTATGCAGGTTTGTCATAGAAAAGCATAACCTCCCGCAATCTATGGCGCTTGCCTTCGGTACCTGCATACTGGAAGGTGGTGTGCACTGCATAGGGCTCTAAATTGAGCTGCTGGTGAACAGCCTGGTAATACATTTCAGAGAATTGTTGCCAAGCCATTGTTTAGTAAATAGTGAACAATATGAAGCATATCATATTATGCCAAGTTTGGATACGCAATGATGAGTTAACCTGGATAAAGTATGTGTGCCCGCTGCAGAAAATGCTGCCTGGTAGTATACCCAGCTTTAGGGACCCGTCAAAAGCATAAACCAGTCCATTTGCTCCTTCAATGGATGGACCTAAAACTTTCTTAAGAAGATCATTAAAGCCAGCCTGATCCCATATTTTTGCATCATTTAAAATCATATCTTTCCAATCCTTTGCTAGCTTTTTTGCAGGAACAGTTGGACGCCAATGAAAAAGTCCAACATTATAAGCACCAGTTACTAGGAACAACAAAAGACAAGATTAGTTAAATAATTCCAGAACTACGATGACATAAGTTCATATTTCATTCCGACTGAATAATATATTTCTCAACAAATGAATGTCAATGGGTTGGACACACAATTTTCACCTAAATCAAAGCCCAAAGCTAACTAACTTAAAAAGCTAACACAATATCTAAGAAACAAGCAAACAATATCCAAAAGCACCACAAAATCTGCAACCATCCTAATTCAAGTAAGAACAACTATGTTGCAATCAATGCCAGTTTCACCAACCTCAATACTAAAGTGGGTGAAAAAACAAACTAGGGTACTGATCTTCCTATCTGAATTCATACCAAATTTGATTACCAAGTAACTAAATCAGGATAGAGAAGCAATTATGGAAATGGCCAATAGCCAAGAAAACCTCACTCCAGCCATGTTATTATCAAGCTCTTCGCATCACACCAAAAGAAATGCTGGTTTTATGTTGTAATTAGGATGTAGCAACCATGTTCTTGTATATCTGAGACCAAGTTTTTTTGGTTACTTCAACGTTCAATTTGTTAGAATCTGACATTAGAATGATTGTTTAAACTCATATAAAGACCTTTATCGCTAGCATTTAGAGAATGTAGACAACAAATTCTTTGATATCTTATCTTCACAACAGAAAATAAACCCACTAAACTAGAGCATTTTTCGAAATGGTTGTCATATAGATTCATATTATCCCATTTCTGGACTCTACTGAAAGAATTTCTTAAGATTCTAGTCATGTGAAATAAAATCAAGTAACCACTATCAAGCTGTCTTGAGCATATGTTGGCTAGCTACAACAATATATTTCAAATGTAGATAGTGATATCGTGAGTTGATGCCATGTCCATCAACATGAAATCCTGTGGAATTTCACATACCATTTATGAGTACATAGAATTATAACCAATGAACTGAGCTAAAGAATAAAGTAAATAATAAATATCCAAGCTAGAATATCAGCATTAGCAGAACCAGGTAATGCTCAACAAGTGCAATTGCAGCCACTAAGCCCCACAAAATAAGCAATGGGTGCATAGATTTATCCAATAATGAAACTAAAAATTTATAATATTGCACCCACTTTCATAGACTCCAATCACATTATGCTCCTTGCCCTCATATTATTTTCCCCCATTTAACCTAATAATGAATTCTCATTTGCATCATCTATTATTGTCTTAAATTTCATATGCTTAAAATATTTTTCTTTAATTACATTACATAGTACTAAATCATCTTAATTCAATATAAATCATGAATCAAGGAAGAAGAATACATGTAATAGAAGAATTAACTTGTAGGTGCAAAGATTTTTGTTAAATAAATAGCTTCCATCTTTTAGAAAGAAAGAATTATGTAGCAAGGTTTAAAATTTCGATCAGATCGTTTCGAAGTTTGATCTAACGATCACGGTTTCGATATCGTGTCTTCGATATTATTTTAATATTTTTTATCTTTTAAATATTAATATTTAATTATTTAAAATATTTATTATTAGTTTGATTCCAAATATTTATTATTCATGTATTTTCGCAGTGATCGAACGCGATCGCTCGTTTCCGCGAGCAATCGCGCTCCCAGAGCAGCGCGCTTTCCCGACGCTCGATCGAGAACGCGATCGCGCTTTCCCTGCGCTCAATCGAGCTCGCGATCGAGCGCGCTTTCCCAACACTCGATCGCGAGCGCGATCGAGAGCGCTTTCCCTTTCCTGCGCTCGATCGCGATCGAGCGCGCTCGCGATCGAGCGTGCTTTCCCAGCGCTCGATCACGCTCGTGATCGCGCTTGCGATCGCGTTCGAATCGGCCTTGACGCGATATTACTTCCGCGGTACGCTTCAAATTTCGCTCGCGTCTGGTCGATTCCTCGTCGGAACGAAACAAATCACGTGTTTCGCCCGAAACGAGTCAAAATTTAATACTATGTTATGTAGTGTTAGAATATTATAGATATGACTAGGGATAATTTATTATCCCTAAATATCATTAGGAATAATTATTTCCTATGATAGAATTTGATTTATTCCTAGGATAGGGTTTGATTTATTCTGTTGAATAGGACCTAATCTTGTATATAAATAGAGCTTCTTTCATGTAATTTATGAATCCCTAAGTTACGAAATAACATGGTATCAAAGCATTAGGTTTTCCACCTTTCGCAATCTTTCACTGCTGCTCGCTCGCGTTCCTCTCCCGAGCGCGCCGCCATTCTTCTCCTGAGCGTGCTTCTCCCTTCCACGTCGCGATATCTTTCCCCGCGATCGATTTGCGCCTTCGGCGCGTCTTCCTCCTCTGCATCCGTCTACTTCCTCGCGGGGCTCTGCGCCTCTGGGCCGCCTTGGCGCCGTCTGTCGTTTGGGCGCTCGTCCTCACCGCCAACTCCTTCGTGCTGTTCGCGCCCGTTCCTCCTCCGGGAGACCTCCTCCAGCCTCTACCGCCTCTCTTCCCACCTCGTCGTCGGCACCCTCGTCTTCCTTCCCTACCTCCTCGCGATCTCCCTCCATTCACCGTCGTCGTCGCAGCGTCAGCTTCCGCCGCCTCAGGCTTCCTCGCACGCGATTGAGGTTCGTCACCGCCTCCCCTCTTTTCTCCCATCGCATGACTGCCCCTAGAAACGGATCGGCGCCTCTGTGGGTCGTCGCGCCGTTTCTCATCGCCTTCTGTCCGTCGCCGTCGGCCAGCGTCGGGCTCGCGACTGCGGCTCGAGCGATATCTTCCGTGACTCCGTCGGATCGATACCTGCGTCGTTAAATCGGCTACCTCGGCGCTTGAGCGAGTTTTTTTACGTGGCGATGGTAAGAACTACTCCTCTTGGGCCTCTTACATTGAGCTTTGGCTTGTTGGGCGAGTTATGAAACACATCTCACACAAACCAAGAGGATATTCAAGTGGCCGATCGTCCTTTATAGAAAGGTTGATGCTCGGTTCATCCATCCATCTCTCCGGGATGTCTTCCGACTCAAGACCTGCGAGGATGTTTGGATACAAGCTCAACAACTTTTTACGAACACTTCTCGGCGACTCTGCTCGAGTTTTGGCGACCTCATCCATCCAATGCCGTCGGATCAAGGAGTCTATATCGACTTATTTGGGATCGATCTCTAGCCTTACGTGTGAGTTCAATGACTACTTCCACTGCGGCCACTCTGTTGCGAGCTTGAAAATCGGAAGAAATTTTTATGTCTCTTTGGCATTATACGGTCCGCCTCGATTATTACTCAGTGTTCGTGATCGGATCTGGCGGCCCATGAGCCATGGACTCTACCAGCGACTCTCCTCGCGTGTCCCTACCAAAGTCTTGACATTACCATCTTGATTCGGTTGACTCTTGGTTGGTCTCCAACAACAAACCTCCACCGTAAGAATGGCAAAGGCGTCCTTGGTAATCATCATTGTCACCGACCAGACACACGATTGATAAATGTTGGATTCTCCATGGTCGACCTCCTCAGATCGCTTTCGGATCGCCGAGTTACACGCGTCTTGACTTCCAGGATTGACACGGCTCGACTCCACCGCCTCAGTTGATACCAACTCCAACTCCACCACCTTCCTATGATGACTTTCTGAAGTGGTATGAGTTACAGAATCTAATTCCCTTCTTTGTCATTCTGTTTATTAATTCCTTCTTTGGCATATCTCGCTCTTCGAGTCCTTGGGTACTTGACTCTGGGGTCACCGATCATATCACTGGTAATAGATCTCTTTTTTCCTCACTATCTACTTCCGGTTATTTACCTTTTGTCACCATGGCAAATGGTTCTCAAACTCAGTCCCAAGGTGTTGGTATTGTTCATTCTTCTCCATCTCTTCCCATTCAGAATGTTCTTTTCGTTCCCGGAGCTCCCTTTAATTTATTATCAATAAGCCAGCTCACTCGGTCTCTTGATTATGTCATCTCATTTACTAAATCTTCTGTTTCATTATAGGACTGGAGTATGGGGAGGATGATTAGCTCCGGATGTGAGTCTCATGGTCTATATCAACTTCACCAAAACTCTCTTGTTGGTGCGGCGACAGCATCTCCACTTATTATCCATGCTCAGTTGGGACATCCTGGTCTTAATAAATTAAAACAATTACATCCTAGCCTGTCTCACATAGAGTCTTTGTCTTGTGAGTCGATTAAGCCAGTATACGTAGTAGTTCGTTTTCTCCTCGCATTATAAGTCGGGCTACGTCTCCCTTTGCTTTGGTTCATTCCGATATTTTGGGTCCGAGTTGTGTTGCCTCTACATTGGGGACACGATATTTTGTTACTTTTATAGATGATTTTTCTCGTTGTACTTGGTTATATTTGATGAAGGATCGCTCGGAATTGTTTTCTATTTTCCAATCTTTTTTTAATGAAGCTAAAACACAATTTGGCATCCCTCTTCGATCCTTGCAGAGTGATAATGCATGTGAATATCTATCTACTCCGTTTGACCTTCTTGGCATCTCATGGCGTATTACATCGTGAAAGTCTTGTCCTCATACCCCCAACAGAATGGAGTTGCGAGCGCAGAATCGCCATCTTCTCGAGACCACGACTATTCTCCTCCACTCGCGTTCCTCTTCGTTTTTGAGGTGGCGTACTTACTGCGTGTTATCTCATCGTGATCGAATGCCTTCCTCTACTTTACAGGTCGAATACCTAATCGTGACTTTATCAGCGGTCCCTTCATCCTTTACCACCTAGGGTCTTTGGTTCTACGTGTTTGCTCATACTCTTGATCCACGGCATTGATAAACTCTCTCCTGGATCGCGTAAATGTGTTTTCCTTGGGTACCCACGGTCTCGAGACAGTATAAGTGTTATTCCCTACTCTCGTCGGTATTTCATCTCATCGATGTACGTTCTTTGATTGATTCCTTTCTTTGGGTCTTTGAGTAACGTCAATTTTATCCTTCTACGCCTATATTCAGTCTTTGATCCTCCGGAGATTCTCTCACCTGACCCCCAATTACTCCTCCGTTGCGAGTTTATCGCGTCGTCCTCGTCTGCTTCTTGCTAACACGACTTCGTCATAAATCATCTCTAGAACGGGTCCTCCGCCTTCCTCCGGTCCAGTCTTGAGTCTGATATTCCCTTGCCCTTGAAAGGTATACGTTCACGTAATCCTTCTCCACATTATGTTTCTTTGAGTTACCATCGTCTTTCTCCTTCCTATTATTCTTGCTCTTTCCTCCTTGCTTCTCTTCCAAAGATCGCAGGGAGATGCATTTCATCCAGATGGAAACAGCTATCTAAAACGAAATGAGTGTCTTATAGAGTTGTGGGAAGTGGGATCTCGTTCCTCTAACACCAAGAAAGTCAGTAGTTGGTTGTCGATGGATATATCAGATGAAGGTTAGTCCAGCGGAAGTTGATCGGCTTAAGGCTCGTGCCGTTCGCTAAAGGTTATACTCGAGATCTTGGATTGTATTATGGGATACATTTTCTCTGTTGTCAGACGTCCTCTATACGCTTATTCACGCTCATCTTTACGATTCAACAGTCTCTTTATCACTGACATCAAGAACGCGTTCTTACATCGCGACTACGTCAAGTCTACATGAGCAACCTCGGTTTTTTCGCTCGGGAGTCTTCTGGTCTTGTGTGTCGCTTGCGAAAATCTTTATATGGTCTCAAGCGTCACCCGAGCAGCGTAGATTGATGTGATGTGTAATTCAACGCGTGACTTTAGCGAGGTGACCATTCTGTCTTTTATCGCCACTCATCTACTGGTTGCATCTACCTAGTGGTCTATGTTGATGATATTGTCATCACAGGTAGTGATCATCTCGGGATCTCACAGGTGAAATAACATCTTTTCAAACATTTCCAGACAAAGGATCTGAGACTTAAATACTTCTTGGGATAGAAATACCGAAATGAGATCATTATATCTCGAAGTATCTGATGGATATTACAAGAAAAGCAGAATGTTAAACTCAAAGTTGTGACCCTATAGATCATAATGTCAAGCTCCTACCAAATCGAGGGAGCCTCTACTAGATCTGAACGATACAAAGGCGATTAGTAGGAAGACTAAGTTACCTTCTACTTCAGGATATCTCATTCTGCAAAGTGTAGTAAGTCGGTTTCATTCTCAGTGTAAAGAACATTGAGATGTTGTGATTCGTTGTTCGATATCGCCGAGGCACTCCAGAAAGTGTCTTTGTATGAAAACAAAGGGCGTACTTCAGTCATAGGATATTACGATCACAGATCGACGGGATCTCCCATCGATAGAGATCTACTTTATATATTTGTCGGAGATAACCTTGTTTCTTGAAAAGCAAAAGCGAGAATATTCAGAAGAAGATCCAGCAGAGGCAGAGTATCGAGCTATGCCATAGATCAAGAATTTATAGCTCAAACAGTTGCTTGAGAGCTAAGATTTGAGAGGCGTTATACAAATGTCACTTATATGTGATAAGCCAAGCCGCCATACATATCGCCTCAAATCCAGTTTTTAGAGACATACATATCAAGTCAATCACTTACTGTAGAAAGTCATATCCGAGAAATATCTACTAGTTTTGTTAACTCGCATGATCAATAGATATATTTAATAAGTCATTTGAGAGATCCCGAATCGACTATATACGTAATGTGTGCATATAATTTATATTTTTCAGCTTGAGGGGGAGTGTTAGAATATTATAGATATGACTAGGGATAATTTATTATCCCTAAATATCATTAGGAATAATTATTTCCTAGGATAGAATTTGATTTATTCCTCGGATAAGATTTGATTTATTCTGTTGAATAGGCTCTAATCTTGTATATAAATAGGGTTTCTTTCATATAATTTATGAATCCCTAAGTTACGAAATAACATGTAGTTTTGGAAACCTATTCTCATCATTGTTTTAAATGCAGGTCTGCAGGGTTTGATCGATGACGAGCAGATGCGGTTTGTATCGTATCCATCTAGATATTGTTTCAATAATATAAATTAATTAATAATTTATTTAATTAAATTTATGGTTTAATTAATTTATATTATATAAAATTTTAATTAATAATTTATTTAATTATAATTATATTATAATTTTTATATTAGTTAATTATATAAAGTAAATTTTTAATTAATTCCAGCGATCGCGGATCGGGGATCGCGATCTCGATCCCGCGATCCCTAGCGCGATGATCGCGATCGCGATCACCGGTGCAGGGATTGCACGCTCAGTGATCGCGATCCCGAGCGCGTGCGATGATCGCGATCTCGAGCGCATTCGGGATCGCGCGATCGCAATAGGCATCCAGGTTCCCGGTCGATCACCGCTTTGCTGCGTCAGCCGTCGCCGCCTGCCTCGTTGAGCCTTTTGCTTCGGGTAAGCTCCTTTATTCCTTTACTCTTCCTTCTTGTCTCCTCTGCCTTCTGTCGGTGCGCGCGTTTTACCGAAATCACGCGCACGTTCCGATTTCGGTCCCACATCGAAATGAAATTTTTCACCAATTTCGTCCGGTACGGCTCGGCATTTAAAACCTTGCTCATTGTTACAATATAAAATTCATATTATTTATGTAATGATAATTTCAAAAATAATCAGATTATTATATAATTTCTGGAATTGAATGTCTTGTATATAAATAATTTTATAACGCTTTCTTTTCAATAGAATATTTAATTCAACTTGTTACAAGTAGTTTAGTTAAGACTTGAATTTTATTTCTCAATTAACCTATTCAATAATAGTTGGAACTATATATATATAATTCATATTTTATTTGATATAATATCAGAAGTTTTATCAATTTGACAAAAAAAAATGATTTCATGTGGTTATAAAAAGTTCATAGGGAATCAAATACAACCCAATAAAATTAAACTATGCCCATTAAATAAAATTAGTCCATCAAAGATTAACTCAAACCATCATAAAAAAAATTGTAAAAACAACTCCAAAACAAACCACAATAGAAGGATATAATATATATTGATAAATATTATGTTTATAAAAAAAATTAAACAAACAAATCTATCATCATTGAACTATTTGAATTTTGATAAAAATTTTGTTATAAAACTAAACTAAATTTTATTTTTGCCCCAACTAACCATGGGGCCATGGCTCCACCATTGCATATCGACATCTCAAATGTTGTCAAAGCATGGATTTCTCCAAGCTTCACATATCACACAAACAATTGCCATGACCATTGCGAATAATCAAAAGAGAGAGAAGTCCAAAAGATACAATCAAGGATTGGTTTGATATTAGAAGAGCATACCTTTCTGCCAGACTTCTAAACTATCATCAGTGACTGTTGGTCTAATTTGATCTGTTGATGTTAAGATATCAGCTTCTGGAAAACGAGCAATATATGGAAGTGGATTCTGTTTCATACAGAAGAATAAAAAATAAAAAATTTACAATGTGAGAAGGAAATAAAAAGAGGCCTTCATTAAATTAGAACCAAAAATTTAAATATTGTATCATATCAAGAGAAATAAAAAAAGAGGTTATGTTCCATAAATATGGCATGATAGGTACAATAGTGGAATAGAGATGATAACCTAATATTCTTTCCTATGCCACTTGATATAGAGCAAAACAAGTAATATATAACCCAATATGAGTGATATAAAAATTAATATTGGTTAATCAGAGCTTGATTTAAGATATACAGATCATAGAAAATAGACACAACCAACATACAATCATAGAATCATGCATGACAGCATGACATATATCAGATTACTATCTTATCCCAAGATTGATTAAATATACTTGTTATTAAGTTAGGTTGTGATTCCCCTATGGAAGGGAAAGGAGAGCAGACAACAATTTTCAAGGCCATCTCCCCTCATTTACCTTAGTAAAACTCTAGGTGTAGTTTCCAATGGAGCGACGGAACCAAATTTGTCTGCCTAAAATTGGATGAATGTTGACTCTCTTTGCAGAATGGGTGCCAAAAGTCACTTTTCCCTCTACAAGCTAGGAAGGAAGGCAGGGTGATGCTAGCAAGGTAGCTTGGGAGGAGTAGTACGATGACAATGGGGACAAGCAAGGTAGCACAAACAAGGACGACATTAGTGAGCATGAGGGAGGAAATAAAGTGTGTGAGCGTGAGGGAGGAAATAAAGTGTGTGCCTAATTTGAGCAAGGTGGTGGGAAAGCTAGCAGGTCAACACCCATGTGATGAGGACAGTGTGTGCAAATAAGGGAGGGCAATGTGAGAGGAAGACAAAGGTACCATTCCATACCAATTTCCTAACCACATTTCTATTTTCTACTGCTAAGGTGCCATTTCCTAAATTTTCAGCTAAATTAAGGTGGGCCCTAGTCTCTTTGCCAATCTTTTAGAGTTCTACTGCCTAGTTTCAATAGCTAACTCTAAAAAATTTAAGTTGAATAGTGTTCAATCCAAGTGTCAGTGTTTGACATGAGTATCGTTGGGTTGATGAAGAGTTCAAGCATCAAAGCCATTATTTTACCCTATTTTACTTATCCTAGTTTCACACTTATGAAAACAACCTCTCTAACCTATCAAATTAAAATGACAATATATTACCTTCAACCAAACCATATCCGTATCGCACATTAGAATCTCATAGCCAAAAGTTAGGAGAGCATTTATCAACAATACTTTTTGTCTTCCCATTTTGTGGAATGCAGGGGAACCCCAGCCAACATCATTCATTGCCATTTTACTACCCATGTCAAAAACTGGAATCCCTTTCCAATAAAGAGACTCCAATAGTTTGGTGTCCATTGCACCTGTTCAGAAAGGATTCAGTCAATTGTTATAAACTTCTTCACAATAACATACTAGCAATGTTATAAGGTGACTAACTCACCGACAAGAAGGTTATTGATTTTAAGATCTGTTAGGTGTTTGACCCAATTTATGATAAAATCCATGAATGCATAATTTCCCAATGTCACAATAATAATGTTGTCTTGTGCACGATGCTTCACCATATCCTTAGTTAGCTGAAACAATTTCAAGTCAGGCATTTTAGTATCAAGTGGTACGTCCCATATGGCTCTTGTAAACATGTTAGAAGACTCTGTTTGTCGCTTTGGTGTTCCAGTAACTGTAAGAATAAGATCTTTCTCAGATGTAATAACATAAAAATCAATTAAAAAAATCAAGAAAAACATATGAATCCAAAGATATTTTTGCATAGAAGAACATAATAGCACAGATTCAAGTTAATTCTGTTGAATTGTCAACTGTTATGAACCTACAAATAACAAGAAATACAAGATAGAACCCCATTCAATAAGCAAAGCAACTGCAAAACCTTGACTCCTCGGTATGATCCTGAGTTGCTAAAGAAGGTTCCATCAATTGAAAAGAAATTAAAAGATAGCAAGAGTGATCATCTAAAATCATTCTATGCAGCAACCCACATGAAAATTGTAATATAAACAACATCTGGATTAGTGCTGAAGATCTATGTAGAGAACAACTTCAAAACCAGGGACATTGAGCCAGCAGCTGGGTTTCTCAATGAAATGCCTCAAGTCATCGATCAGGCAACTTAAGACCCATCAACACATTTAATGATGATAGAAACAAGAGTATTTATGAGTCAAGAGAACTTGAAATGACATAGAAGAAAAGTTGTCCCAGTGGCCTTTTTTTATATCGCTCCTAAGACTTGATTTCTTCTTTCTTTTTGTCAGAATTGGACTTCTGGAGGGAAAATAAAAAACTCTTGTGCTCTTGTATGGATGTATGGACAACGAATAGACTCTTTATCAAAAACAAAAATGCCGTCTTGCAGGAAGCTAAACCAAAGAAATAAATGCATCAGTAAGGTGAACATATACAATGTGCGGATCATGGTTCGATAAACAGGGACATGAATTTTAAACGCAAGGAGCACAAATGAGCCCATATTAATACAAGGAACAAGGAACCATGAAGAAAGCAATAGACAATGAGAAACATCTAATAAGACAGTTAAGTGATTTACTAACTACCCGGCGGAGGGGAAAGAGGAGGAAGTGATGATAGCGAAGCAGAAGACGCAGAAGAAAAAAGCCAGTTGTCGAAGAAGTAGAACCTCCTTCCGCTAGCCTCATCGCTGGCGAGGGAGGAGAGGATTACAAGGGCAGAAAAGACGACGCCGGCGACAACTGCGGTGTAGATTGCTAAGAAGACGAGCTTGCCATAGGGAAGCGAATTGCACGGTCCCATCGGGACGAAGATAGGGAGATTTTGGTGGAAGCGTAGATCCTAATTGCTATTCTCCTTCGCTTGCGATGATCCCACGCAAGGACGATGACTTGCCTTTTAGTTGCGCCAAGCTGAGCAACATGAACTTCAAACCCATATGCAATACATTCAGTTAGTTTCTAAATTTATCGTCCCTTTTAAGATTTTGATATATTTAACTATATATACTTCCAAATGAATATAGTATTGTCTTGTCTCTATTCAAAATACATCTTCCACCAAAAATAAATAAATAGAATAATTGATTTAAAAAATAATTAAATTGGATTTCATTTATTTATAAAAAAACATTGATTAAATTATTTTATAATTTTTTAGCATTTTAATATAATAGAAAATCATATGTGATAGAATTTTTTTTTTTTAGATAATAGCAAATTTTCTTTTGGTAATATATGTTTTTTAATTATTAAAAGGATAAGTTATTTTTCTTAACCATTCGCATCAATTTCTATTAAAAAATTTTAATTATGAAATTAAATTAAGTGATAATTTAATTGACTATTATCTAAAATTTAAAATTTAAAATTCTCAAGGACCTCAAGTAAATCTCTTTATTTAAAGGAATCACAATAAATTGGGCATCAAGATTAATACAATAAAATTATTAACAAAAGTGTGAATAGTTAACATTGAGCCCTCCCCCCCCCCCCTTCTCAAGCTTATTCAACCTCAAACGAAGGATCACACTGAGCCCCCCCCCCCTCCCCCCAAATCATATTATTATGTCGTTGGCGAGAATGAGCTATCAGGAGCCTTGTGTGGGCCCCACGAGGTGTCTTAGGTGGTTATAAGATATAACAAACCTCCTACGTATTGTGGGGTCCTTCCTTTCATTCATTTTATTTATATGTCATTCCTTCAATCAACCCTTTTTGCTATTTTCTCAACTCCGCCCTTCTCCCCGAGTCACCCTTTTTCTAGTTTGGCTAATTTCCCCGAGTCATTATTTGACGCTATTCTGGCCATCAAGCCGATTGTTTATAACTCAACTCGGCTCCTCGAGTTGCAATCCCCTCAACCCGGCTTAACTGTCTGAGCTAAGCTCTACTTGGCTTGGGGATATACCCTGAGCGGTAGTCTTATTCGTCTGATCTTACCTTCCAAATCTCACCCCTTCATTCTTACTTCCTTTATTTCTTAACTTGGATTATAACAGTATCATTAGCTACCCCCTAAAATAGTCAGACTAATCCTTTAGTCTGACTCTTTAGGTTATTAGTCTTCCTTCATCGCACTTCCTTAGCAACAACCTAATCACCCTTTAACCCCTTATTGGTTTTACCTAGCTTATTGGGTCAGGATATCTCTCTTCATTACCCATTTTAAGCATATTAATCATCATGTTGGGCTAATGGACCCTGCTTCCCCATCTTAGGAGGGTGTTTAAAAACTAAAACCCGTTGAAGCCCTACTTATGCATGATAACTTCTTCTTCCCCAATTTTGACTCTTCCTCTTCCTTCCGGTGATTCTCGCCAGTGATTGTTTCATGCCTAAATCTTCAACATCTAGAAGTCTTCTTTCTTCCAACGACTATTTCTTCTCAACCGCAAGTGTCACCTTGCCTCTCTTGCTATGGCTCCTTCTCTGACAAACCCCAGCTCGACCCCCTGGTATGAAGATACCCTTTCACACATAGACGGTCACCACTACTTCCTTGATGTTAAAGACATGTTTATAGACCCAATTGTGAAGTGCATTTTTGCTTCCTCCTCTTACCAACCACATCTTCCCCCCTAACCATCACTGTTTCTTTTTAGGTCAACTAGAAAATGACCAACTAGTCCCCAATGCTTTTCGACTGCTGGCGAGCACCGTTATAGTTTTCAAACACTTAGAACTCTCTTTGTCCTCTCTGATGTTTCATTACCTCTTCCAATTAAAATCTTCAAAAATTGGTATTTTTTTTACTTTGTTAGTTGTCCTGACTGTCAATTTTTTTACTAATAAACCTTCCTCCCATAAAGGTTGGAGGGAGTTATATTTCTTTGCTCGACTCCTTACCCTTCTTCCCCACACTTAAACTTGGAAGACCAACCTAGACCACCCTTCTAGATCTGGCCCCCTTCCAGGACTAGCGACTCCAATGCCCTTTTAGTGAAGTTCACAAGGTGTTGAAACAACACCATTACAATTTAGACCTTTTACTAGATGTTCATCTTCCGAGCCACTACGGATTATCCCCCTTCCACTTGGACGATCCTATTGTAATAGGTAGGATGTTACCGACATTCTGTAAATAATGTAACCCTTTTAATACTACCTAACGTTTGTTAATCCTTTGTATTATTGCTTGTTATTTTGTATATGTTGTGCTGCAGACAATCTAATGCAGAGGGCTCTGAGGAGTGCAAAAAAGACCATAGCCGACAAGGCCAAAGGAAAACGCGCAAAGGGAAAATCCCCTGCCTCCCCCTCTTCTCCACCTAAGAAACTCCCCCAATGCAGGGGAGGTCCTATAACCTCCACAACTCTTCCCCTCATTTCTCCCTCTCAATCCCCTAGCCTCCTCCTCTTCAGACTCATCGACGCCAATACCTCCTTAATCCTGATCCCACTGAGGAGGAGTGTAGGGGATCGTACACCGCTAGAGGGGGTGAATAGCGTCGATGATGGAATTCGCTCGTGTTTGTCTCTACAATTCATTAGTATGCAGTGGAAATAGAAATACAATATGAATATAAATACGAGTACACAAAAATACAAGCACACGCATGTATAAGACGAGATATAACGTGGTTCGGAACCTTAGGATTCCTACTATACGGGTCGAGCTCAAATGAGCTCTAGCTATGCAAAATACCACTAATCAAACTCTCCTTCTCGAAAAATACTCCGGAGATGAAGAAAACCTCTTACAACAGATTACAAAAGTAATACACGAGAATACAAGCAAATACAAGAAAAATAAGTAAAGAAAACTTTACAAGAGTGCTTTGAATGCTTTGCTTGTTGATTGCTTGGATAAGCTTGAAGGACCTTAAAATGCGCCTGCACTTCACCTTCAAATCACTTCAACAATCTCTCAAGAAAACCATAGGCAAAATCCTCCACGAGCTGTTCCTTTTATCCCTGTATCGGGCTGATTCCGCGCTTGACAGTCGATTATCTACAGTATCGTTGTCTCACAACGGGCTTAATCTACGTTGACATTCAAGCCAATGGATATCGCGATCATTGTCATTTCTGATCATTTGCCGCCCGTAGTCGATTGCTCGGTCACTCACCGAGCTTTCTATCCTCGCGACCAAAACCAGTCAGTTGACTTCCCCTCATGGCAGGCGATTGCTTATGTCGATCAATCGCCTAATCTTTGGCGATCAGCGATAAGGTCACTTATCGTCGAATCGAGCGTCGGTTGACTCACGACAGCTTGATCGGTCATAATCTCAATCGTCGCTTTCGGCCACCGGTACCAAGTGTCAAAACACTTGACCAGTCGATTGATTCATAATCCCAGTCGACTGACAAACCTCAAACATAAGGTTTAACCCCAAGTATGATCCCCTCATACTTGCTAGATCACCCTTAACCTAGACTTAAGCCTTCTAGCCACCTCCATCAGCCTCACGTCTATCGGATCTCTCCAAGTCATCCATGACTTGTTCATCCATACGTTAGCCTTCAGATGCTTCCATCAGCTATTGTCATGCTAACAGTGTCTACACTACCAAAGTAGATTTAGACCTACACTGCCAAGACACACACTTGGACTTTACGCCGTCAATATCATACCCTTGGACTTCCCAATTGCCAAGTACCCATGACTTGGACTTTCACCGCCAATACTACACACTTGGACTTATGTGACCAAGACTACACCATTGGACTTTCCTTGCCAACTCCATGTTGGACTTTCTAAATGCCAAGACCCATGCTTGACTTTCCATGTCAAGTACTCATGACTTGGACTTTCCTATGCCAAGTGTCCCACTTGGACTTTTCCATCATATGATCAACCTCTTGTCAACCATCTCCCCAAACCATTGTCAAACAATGATCACTCCTTTGTCAAACATCAAAATACTACTCAAGTCTGGTCAATCATGACCTGGGTCGATTGCACCAAGGAGGACCTCAACCCTTTCGCCTTCTTCTCCAATTCCCTCCTTCTCATGTGTGGGGGTTGACCCCCCTTTGTCTTCTCCCCCCAAACTACACCTTTGGAATACCACCTACCACTTCCTCACCTCCTGACTTTGTTCCACCCGAGCTTCCCTCCCTCGGGGATGAGCCTTCTCTACCCATGGGGGATATCCTCCCTCTCAACCCCCCGACCACTACTCTTAAGTCAGTTCTTAGGCTTCGTACTCCCCAAGAAGTGAAGCTATTCAATCAGTCGAGAGTACAAGGTCTCTTTGAATGCCTCTGGGCAAAACTATCAGAGGTACTATTCTTTATCTCTATCCCCTCCTAATATTTATCTCTAAGGTGTGTCTTTCTCTTACATAGGCAGCAACCAGTTAAAACGAGGCAGCCCAACACTTGGTTGATTATCAGTCAACTATGGCAGCTTGCCATACTGCCTCTGAAGTTAAATTGAGATAAATGTCTTAGCAAATAGCTGAGGGAAAGTAGTGGAAAGCTACTCTAGCCGCCTCCGAGAAGAGCTTAAAAGCTTATTGTGAGGAGTTAAAAGCTAAATTGACGACCACAGGGCGCGACAAAGAAAAGACTCTAAGGGAAGTCGACATCCTACGTGCTCAACTACTCCTCCAAACTACTCAAATTCAGAATGTCAATGCCTTAGCCCAAGAACTGGTGACGTGTCAAGTTCAACTGTTGGAGATCCATGCCAGGAGGTCTGAATCATTTACCGAGTTGATACAGGCACAATCTACCATCAAGATCTTAGAGTCTTCTCGTGCCTCAACTTCAACCCGACTCGATCGTCTTTCCTCTGAGATATTTGCCCTTCCTATAGAACTCTACGCAATACCCTTCAGATGCAGACACTGCAGTTAGAGCAAACTCAAGCCTGTTGGATCGAGTAAAATGCTAGAGGGGGGTGAATAGCGTTCGAAAAACTCTTTTCGTTTAGTCGTTAAAACAAAAGTATGCAACGGAAATACACGTAAAAACAAAAGGAACAATCTTTATTTTTTACTTGGTTCACAACCAAACGGTTGCTAGTCTAAGGCCCAGCGATCCTAGACCACTTTCGATAGGGCAATCCACTAGAAAGATCTTTTCCTCGTTGGAGGTAAGAGACAACAATTACAAGAAATATAGAGGAAGAGGCAACAAGCCTACCTCTCCTCTTAGTAATGGAAAACACAAGTAAAAGACAACAATTAAAGAATGCTACCGACTAAGAATTCGAAGTTGGGTGTGATGTCGGCGTTATGATGGCGTAGCATTGTCGAAGAAGGCTTGGATTCATCGGAGCACTTTGGGAGCAATTTTAAATGATAAAAAGAGGTGAAACCCTTCTTCTTTTATAGCCCTTTGAGCCCTAGTTCATTGAGATCCAAGTCTGGGTCAAAGCTCCTCATCTCCCTTCATTTTGTGACTCTTATCTTGACTATCTTCGAAGTGATCAGCTTGACCAGCAGTCGACTGATGCCCTACAATAGTCGACTCCCACTAGCCTCCAGTCGACTGTCAGCTTGATCACTCACCTGCAATACAAGGTTACCACAGAATATTTCATTGATGGTAAATTCAATGGTTCCTTACCATCCGACCTCGACCTAGACCTTCCTTCGAAAGTCTTAGTCGGATCGCCGCCTATAGTTGTCCCCGTATGGAGGACATGACCTTACCATCACTCCGCACCCGATGCTTACCTTTGGTCCTCCTGACCTATTGCTTAGCTTCTGGCCACCACCGAGGTCCCTAAACTCCTCGAGGTTCTCCTGGTGTCACCCGACCACCGAGGTTTCTCATCCCGAGATTCTCCTAATGTTGTTGGCCTTAGCAGCGCTTAATACACTACTTGCAGACTCAACACAGCATGTGAGATAATAATAATAACTTAACTTTAAACCTTTGCCATTATCAAAACCTAGGTTCGATTATCTGATGCCCCTGCACCAACAATCTCCTCTTTTTTGATTTATGGCAAACCGATTCAAAGTTAAGGAAAAATAAACATGAATTAATTTCTTTTTCAAATCCTCCCCCTCAAGGTTACCTTCCCCTTAACCCTAGGTGAGTTTTGAAAAAGAAACTTACTTTAAGTTTTGAAAAACTTTTGCTTCCCCTTAATGTGAGTTTTGAGAAACTTTTAACTTAATGTTCTAACTCAAAAAAAAAAATGTGTTAACTCAAAAAGGCTCAAGTTTTGAAAAAAAAAAACTTAAACTTTTTACCTTTTCTCCCCCTTAATCTTTAACCTCTTTTCCCCCTTTTGCCATATATTAAAAAAAACAAGGAGTGTATTTATAAGATTAATGTGTGAAATGCTTATAAAGAAAAAGGAAACTCTATATGTGTTTGTAAGTCCAAGCATGCCCCTTTTTATTTTGAAAAATAATAGTTTCAACATAATTCATCTAATAAGTCTTGATTAGAGTTGGTCATTTTAAAAAATTATACTCCATGATTCATGTCGATGCACTTGATCTACATCTGAAATCAGGAGTAAGGTCCTAACATCTCATGCCCATCTACGTGGCTCAGTACACAAACACATTGAACATATGTGTTATGAGATATGTTGGCTCCTTAAATCTATAGGTGCATGCTTTCTAAGGTAAGCCCTAATCTAGTTCCATGAAAGAAAGAAAGATAGATTATAAGTAAAAATTAGATCCTACTCTATTACACACATTCCTAATCTTCGTCTAAGTAGACTGAACTCTGCTTCGAGTAAAGGTTTTGTAAAAATGTCCGCTAGGTTCGATTTCGACTCAACGTACTCAATCTTTATATTTCCATTAGCTACATGTTCTCATATAAAGTGATGTTTTACTTCTATGTGTTTAGTTCTAGAATGACATATCGGGGTTTTTGTTAGGTTAATTGAGCTAATGTTATCAATTAAAATTTTAGTATTACTAAAGTTTAATTGAAAGTCTTTGAGAGTGTGCTTCATCCAAAGAAATTAAGCTACACACTCACCCATGGCTATGCATTCGACTTCGGTAGTAGACAAGGCAACACAATGTTGTTTTCTACTACACCAGCTAACTAAACTCGATCCTAGGAGTTGGCAACATCCACTCGTACTCTTCAAATCAAGTTTACTATTGGTATAATCCGAGTCAGAGTAGCCAATTAGTTCGAACTCGCTTGACCTAGAATACCAAATTCCTACATTTTGTGTTCCTTTTTGTTGGTGCAACAATGCCCCAAGCGTTTATATGTTTTGATGTTTGGATAATCATCTATAGTTTGACAATGTTTTGTGATCTAACCATGAACGTGTTAAGTGATAGGAAATCTAAGTGTGAAGACTTAGTAAAAGAAAGTCCAAGTATGATCTTGGCAAAGAAAGTCTAAGGGAAAGTCTTGGCAGCGTAAGACCAAACATGTAGTCTTGGCGGCATAAAGTCCAAGCGGACCTTGGCAAAGGAAGACCAAAGGCAAGATCTTGGCAGCGTAAGACCAATCATGTAGTCTTGGCGGTGTAAAGTCCAAGCTGTCCTTTGGGAAAAGAGAAACCCAAGATATGATGAAACCGATGGAAGCTCTTGGAAGCAAGCGCAAGGATGAAAGAGTCGCGGACTCGGAGGGATCCTAGAGGCGCAAGGATGAAGGAAGAGCGAGAAGGTTAAGTCTAGGTCTAGGGGGTTAATTCAAGTATGATTTATTCATACGTGCTTTGTCGGTCTAAAGTGACTAAGGTTTAGCGGTTGTTTGTTCACCCATCGATCATTATTATACCTAGCAGTCGACTGATGTAAGTGAATTCCGACACAAAAATATCGTCAGTCGAGTGATCGCTTGGAGCACTCGACTGATCGCTAAATCAGTCGACTGATCAACTTCCCATTGGACAGTGACAATTGCGAATCCGGCTCATCAGAAGCCATTGGATTGCATTGACTACAACAGCAGTCGACTGATGGAGGCTATCAGTCGACTGATCGAGGGTCAATGGAAAAAATAGCCTCTTCTCTATAAAAAGAGGTCATGGGATGCTTGATGAGGCTAGTGCTTATCTTCCAACCTTACTCTCAAGCTCCCAACAAATTTCTAAGCTTTCTAAGAGTTTTAAATCCTCCTCTTCTCTAAACTTCATTTTCATCAATTGTAAAGAAGAGGAGAGTGTTTGTAAAGGAAGCTTTCTAGTGGAGAATTTCTTGGATTGATCCACCTTAAGGATCACTGTGGAGTAGGAGCTTAATCTCCGAACCACGTAAACTCTTCTTTGTTAGCGATTGTCTTGTTAGTCTCTTAATTTCATTTAGCTTTCGTTTTGCTTCTGCTTACCATTTGTGTAGAAACGAAAAGAAGCTATTCACCCCCTCTAGCTTTCCAAAGATCTTCAACAAGTGGTATCAAAGCCCGGATCGCATCGGAGGATCTAACAATCAACCGGAGCACGATGGCTTTCCAAGTGGGGTATAGCACGTCGAGGCCTTCATTCTTCGACGGCAACAATTTCGGATATTGAAAGGTATGATGGAATACTATCTTATGAACAATATTAAAAATTGGTTTAGTGTTGTAGATGGATTCGAGAAGTCGGTCGACGAATTCGGAGCGCCAATACCAACAAAGGATTGGATAAGAGAAATGGCAAAGAAGGCGCAAGCAAATGCAAAACAACGACCACACTCCAATGTGGTCTATCAAAGGAGCAATTATCCAAAGTCAACCCCTTCAACTCTGCTAAAGAGCTTTGGGAGAAGCTCATCAAATTGAATGAAGGATCAAAGGAGACGAGGAGAGCCAAGAGGAATCTCTTGATAGGCCAACTCCAAAGTTTTGCCATGAAGACCAACAAGACCGTGAGCCAAATGCACGGTCGCTTCAAGAAGGTAGTCAACGGACTACATGTGATAGGTGAAAAGGTAAAAAATTGAGACCTTGTGAGGTATATTCTTCAAGCTTTCCCTAGAACAACTTTATGGGCATCAATGGTAGATGCTTATAAGGTGTCTAGGGACATTTCATTAGTTAAATTAGATGAACTTTTTTGTGAATTTGAATTGCATGAGTAAGCTAACACCTCTTCAAAAGAAAAGGGTATATCTCTTGTTGTAGGAAAGAAGGACAAGAGGAAAAAGGAAAAGAAGGAAGCTTCTTCATCATCCGAGTCGGAGGAAGAATCTTCAAGTAGTGATGAGGAGCTATCGGCTAGTGAGGTAGCTCACTATGTAAAGAAGTTTGGTGGGAGGTCAAGAAAACTCACCAAGAAGGATGTAAGGAGGATGTTCCAATCATCTAAAGGTAAAACCTCTAGTAGTTTTGTTGGTGCAATCGGCCCAGGTCACGATTGACCAGGACTCGAGTTTGGCTCGAGTGATGTTTTGATGTGTTTTGATGTTTCGACAAAAACATATGACAATATAATTGTCAAGGAAAGTCCAAGCATGGGTCTTGGCAAATGGAAAGTCCAACATGTGTTGGCAAGGAAAGTCCAAGCATGGGTCTTGGCAAATGGAAAGTCCAACATGAGTTGGCAAGGAAAGTCCAAGCATGGTCTTGGCATGGAAAGTCCAACATGGGTTGGCATTTGAAGTCCAAGGGGATTAATATTGGCGGCATAAAGTCCAAGCGGTAGTCTTGGCAGCATAAGTCCAATGGTTGGCGGCGTAAAGTCCAAGTGGAGTCTTGGCGGCGTAAGTCCAATGTGCCTTGGTGGTGTAGACACCGTTAGCATGACATAGCCGACGGAAGCACCTGAAGGCTAGCGCGATGGATGAACAAGTCATGGATGACTTGGAGGATTCGAGAGGCGTGAGGTGATGGAGGTGGCTAGAAGGCTCGGTCTAGGCTAAGGGTGGTCTAGCAAGTATGGGGAACCATACTTGAGTTAAAACCTCATGTTTGAGGTGTGCGGTCGGTGCCATGTGGCGATCGGTGGACCGAGTCAACTAGGGTTTTATTGCGGGTTATGGCCTAGCGATCGGTGCGCCATTGGCGATCGGTGATGGCTCAGCGATCGGTGATCGTGTGATTAGTCGTGGTGCTCGAGTGAATTGCCCGAGAATGGGTCGAGACTCGTGGTCAGTGAGGACTCCATCGGTCGGTGATGGTCACAATCGGTCGGTGATGGTAGGATTGGACTTATCCAGCGTGGAACTAGCCGTTGTCTCACGACAACAGATGGCATCGATCGGTGATGGTCCGATCGGTCGGTGATCGACTTTTCCAACACCAGGTTGAAGCTATATATGAGCTCGTGATGGAGGAAAAGGAATGGTTCTTCTATTAGGGATTTGTTGGTGCAAAGCAGTGCAAGCATTCAAATTAAAACAAGTGTTGTAAAGTCTTTTCTTTACTTGTATTTCGTATTCATTATTGTAATTGCTTGTATTTGTATCTTATTGTTGTAAGATTACTTGTAAGGGTTTCTCCACCCTTGACTTGTGTCAAGAAGGAGTTTTATTAGTTAGTGGTGTTTGTGGCATCGCTAGGGTTGTCTGAACCCAATCCGTGGAGTAGGAACCGGTTGGTTCGAACCACGATATATGCTCTTGTTGTGACTTGTGTTGTGTCCATTTCATTATTGCTTTTATCATTATATATATTCTCACTGCGCTAACAAAATTGTGACACGAGCGAGATCGAATTCCATCCACGATCAGGACGCTATTCACCCCCTCTAGTTCGATATTTTCTAACAAGTGGTATCGAGCCAGGGGCTCTCTACGGACTAACCAGAGCTAAGGCAAAAGGCTGGGTGAAGATGGAATTCAAGACAAGCTTGGATGGGAAATCAACACTCCACCTCCATATGATCCGAGAAGATTTTTAGAGCGAATGGAAACATTCTTGATGATGAACATAGAGGATTGGTTCATCCTCATTGAAGGCCTTGAACCCCCTAGGGATAAGAAGGGGAATGTCCTAAAATTGAAAAAGTGGACCCAAGAGCAACGCCAAAAGCTCAAGACCAAAGTTAAGGTAACGAAACTTTTAGAAGATTTAATCCCTAATGATGTTTTGTGCAAGCTAGGGGATTACATGTATGCCAAGGATCTATGGAGGAAATTGGCAAGATTCCATGAAGAGAGTTCATCCTCAAGTGAAAGTGAGGAATCGGAAGTTGAGATGGAGTCAACTTCCGGATCGGAGAAAGAAGAGGTGGAAGAAGTGGAAGGAGCATTCACTTCTAGGATTGAGGAGGAAAGACCATCCTCTATACCGGAGCAACCTCAAGAAGAGCCTTCAACATCTGGTCAAGATGAAGCTCAAAATCTAACTCCGGTATCTTCCACCACGGACCTAGGTAACTCGAGCATTTCAAATAATAATAAAATTCATATAATGTGCTTTGAGTGTAGGAAGTATGGGCATTACAAGATCAAATGTCCAAAGAAGATTAGGAAAGCTCCACCGGCATAAATAGTCAATGAAGCCGGTGTTCCCAATGCCAAGAAAAGCAAGGAGCAAGTCATTTGCTTCAAGTGTCTCAAGGGCATTATCAAATCAATGTCCTAGGGAGCAAAAAGACCCAAGAAGGAGCTATACATGTAGGGGGAGCCCCCAAGGCAAACCCTAAGGTATATTTCAATAATGCATCTTCTAAATTTAAAAGTCAAAAGCATGCTAGGAATTTTAATTCTCTTGCAATTTGCCATGAAAAGCATGCTAATAGAAATAAATACTTTTGTTTAGGTGCTAAGAGTGTTCACTTAGGAAATAAGAAGAAATTTGGGACTAATGTCCCTAAAAATATATTACCTAAGGAAAGCATTAAGAAAATAGGAGAACATCTAGGCTTTAATGCTAAGAAATCTAGACATATGCCTAGAAATAGAAATATCTCAAGAGAAAATGAAAAATCAAAAATTGAGATATTAGAAAAGGAAAATCAAGCCTTGAGGTCAAGGCTTGAAAAACTTGAAAAGACCCTCAACATTATGTAAAATCAAATGCAAGGGTCAATTGGTCAAACTTTTAGGTCAAATAATCAAAGTCAACAAGTAGGACCTAAAAGACAAAAGTCAACCAAAGGCAAGAAGGGTTTGGGTCAAAAACCTAAGTCTAAGGTGGCTTACCATAGTGTTCCATTTGATTATGGGACACAAACTAGGTCTAGGAAGACCAAGGTCAATAGGGAAGTCATCCCTAGAGTTGACCAAAGGGTGTGCCTAGTGGCTAGGGTTTCTAGGAAACCTAAGGTGGCCACTAAGAATGTTGCAAGGGAAGTTACCCCTAGAGTCAACCTAGGTAAGACCCAAATGACCAAGGCTAACAAGCCTAGGAGGGTCATTAGGAAGGTATCTAGGGAGGTTATCCCTAAGGAATACCTCATTAACCCTAGGAGCTCAAATCGGGTTTGGGTTTCTAAGAGCGTGATTGATTCACGCTAGATGGGTTTAGGGTGTGCCAACCTTAAATGGATGGGTAGTTAACTCAACCATGGTAAAGGTGGCACTTTAGGGTATTTTCAAGGTTATGGATACCTTGGAAATAGATTTGAATTATAATCCTAAAAGTTTTAGGATGTGCCAATATTACTTGAGAAGTTTGATAAAATGATCAAAATTGGCACAATTTAGGTTTAGAGGTTAGTGTGTCATTTTGGGTTTTTGGCACACTTGGGAGAAAAATAGAAATATGGCAAAATATATCTAATTATATCAAATGGCAATTAATATTAAAATTTAGGTATTATTATACCTATATATTTTATATGTCATGCTTTGATTGCTATATGTCATGTTATGACATCATGCCTATTTCTATGATTTTATATGTCATGAGTATGCTTAGGTTTTAGGTTAATGTCATGTATGCTTAGTTTTATATCATATGCCATGACATCATGATTATGAGCATGTGTTTATTTATATCATCATTAATGTCATAATCATTCATGCATTTAAGAAAATTTTGATTGAAATTGATTTAAGGACTATGGCATGACTTGGAGTCCCATTTATAAGGGAATCAAGTAGAGTTGCCTTAGAAAAATACATGAAACCCTAGATTAGGGAGAACAAAACCCACATCTCACATTCTAATTGACATGCATGTGTATTTATACACCATAGATACATGTGAGATGCTAGGATATGAGTTAAATTCAAGGTGCATAGTTTTTGCATCTAGATGAACTAAAACTCATCTAATTCTAGTTGTGGATCATTGGGAGAGCTTGTGTACAAGTCACGTACATAGAGCCCAAGGAATATGATCCAAGATAAGGTTTTGAAAACATTTTAAAATCATTTTGAAAAACCTTGGTGAAGTCTATCTTTTGATAGCAATCACCATTGATGAAGTTGATACAAAGTAGGGCCAAAACATTGAAAATTTCAATGGTTTTGAGCTTTGTACCAATTTCACTATTTAATGGGTAAAATAATTTTCAAACATTTTTCACCCATTGTATTAGTCATAAGTATTATACGTATCAAATTTCGTGATTTTTCGATATACGTATAATTAGTTATGATTTTTCAAAACTCATTTCTGATAACTAAAAATCGGATTTTGATTATCGATCAGCTCCTAGGTGGCGATCGTGATGGAGGTTCGATCGTGATTTCTGAATCACTCGATTGGTAGCCTGATTTCGGAGTAAACAAGGTTGTTTAACACGATTTCATCTGATTTATGGTCCCTAATCACTCTAACCTAGGATATGCCTTGGGAAGCATTATTAAGGGTGTAAATCCATTGGATATGGATTAGGAGAAGTATTTGGGGTTTGTATCAATTTTAAGGTGTTGGAAAGTTCAATGTTGAATTTCTAACCTTAATTTTGATGGTTTAGAGTTCCTATTGGCTTAGGGACTTCCCAAGGACATTGTTGGTGCAATGGTCAAGGGGGAGCAAGCCTTTAGGGGGAGGTATCCATCTTGGAATGATGGATGTGTTTTTCTCCTTGAAAATGAGAAGTTATTGAGAGAATATGACATCAATTGGGAAATTGATGGGGACTTTTGAGAGACCCAATTTGGAAATTGGGAGAGTAAATAGGATTGTCTCTCTTGAGTGATATTGGACTTGTCACTAGGAAGATGGTAGGCATCCTAAGTATTTTTGGACCAAGGGGGAGATTGTAATATCTCATTGGGACATGAGACATTGACCCTCTTGGGGAGACAACTTTTTGCTGTTAGTCAAAAAGGGGGAGAATGTTTGGGGAAAACATTTGGAGAGTATTTACCAATTTGGGATAATTGGTAAAGGATTGGAGTTAGTATTCTAACTCAATTATTTGTTTGGTTTTTGTCAAACATCAAAAAGGGGGAGATTGTTGGTGCAATCGGTCCAGGTCACGATTGACCAGGACTCGAGTTTGGCTCGAGTGATGTTTTGATGTGTTTTGATGTTTCGACAAAAACATATGACAATATAATTGTCAAGGAAAGTCCAAGCATGGGTCTTGGCAAATGGAAAGTCCAACATGTGTTGGCAAGGAAAGTCCAAGCATGGGTCTTGGCAAATGGAAAGTCCAACATGTGTTGGCAAGGAAAGTCCAAGCATGGGTCTTGGCAAATGGAAAGTCCAACATGAGTTGGCAAGGAAAGTCCAAGCATGGTCTTGGTATGGAAAGTCCAACATGGGTTGGCATTTGAAGTCCAAGGGGATTAATATTGGTGGCATAAAGTCCAAGCGGTAGTCTTGGCAGCATAAGTTCAATGGTTGGCGGCGTAAAGTCCAAGCGGAGTCTTGGCGGCGTAAGTCCAATGTGCCTTGGCGGTGTAGACACCGTTAGCATGACATAGCCGACGGAAGCACCTGAAGGCTAGCGCGATGGATGAACAAGTCATGGATGACTTGGAGGGATCCGAGAGGCGTGAGGATGATGGAGGTGGCTAGAAGGCTTAGGTCTAGGCTAAGGGTGGTCTAGCAAGTATGGGGGAACCATACTTGAGTTAAAACCTCATGTTTGAGGTGTGCCAGTCGGCCCAGTGCCATGTGG
The DNA here is from genome assembly GCA_025175895.1 of Wurfbainia villosa. NCBI lineage: Eukaryota > Viridiplantae > Streptophyta > Magnoliopsida > Zingiberales > Zingiberaceae > Wurfbainia > Wurfbainia villosa. Next base: position 108,746,168 of record CM045987.1, on the reverse strand, counting down.
CGGTCGGCCCCGGACCGTCAACTAGGGTTTATTTGCGGGTTATAGCCTAGCGATCATTGCCATAGGTTGGCGGATCGTGATGGCTCAGCGATCGGATGTGTGATCGATCGGTCGGTGCTCGAATCGACCCGCGAGAATGAGTCGAGACTCGACTAGTCAGTGAGGACTCCATCGATCGTGATGGTCTGTCGATCGGTGATGGTAGTTCTGATTGGACTTATCCACGTGGAACTAGCGTTGTCTCACGACAACGATGGCATCAATCATTGATGGTCCGATCGATCGTGATAGACTTTTTCCGGCCTGAGTTGAAGCTATATATGGAGCTCGTGATGGAGGAAAAAGGAATCGGTTCTTGAGGGCTATTGGGGCGATTTGTTGGTGCAAATCAGGTCTCCAAGTGCAAGCAAGCAACCAAGCATTCAAGCAATCAAAACAAGTGTTGTAAAGTCTTTTCTTTACTTGTATTTCGTATTCATTATTGTAATTGCTTGTATTTGTATCTTATTGTTGTAAGATTACTTGTAAGGGGTTTCTCCACTCTTGACTTGTGTCAAGAAGGAGTTTTATTGGTTAGTGGTGTTTGTGGCATCGCTAGGGTTTGTACGAACCCAATCCGTGGAGTAGGAACCGGTTCGGTTCCGAACCACGTTATATGCTCTTGTCGTGACTTGTGTTGTGTCCATTTCATTATTGCTTTTATCATTATATATATTCCGCTGCGCTAACAAAATTGTAGACACGAACGAGATCGAATTCCATCCACGATCGGGCGAAACGCTATTCACCCCCCTCTAGCCGTTCCAATATTTCTAACAAGTTTAACTTCTACTTCTATTGTAATTTGTTATGGTTGCAACAAGAAAGGGCACATCAAGCCGAATTGCCCGGACCTAAAAAAGGAGGAGAAGGAAAAGAAGAAGAAGGACAAGAAGAAGAAGAAGGTCATGGTAGGCCAAACGTGGGATACACAAAGCTTGGAAGATACATCGGATGAGATGAGCTTTGCCACGTCACCCGTAATTTTGCACTCATGGCCATGGAGGATGAAGTCAGAAGCTCAAGTGAAGAGTCATCATCATCCTCAAGCGACGAATCGTCCTCTAGTGACGATGAGGTAAAAGACTCCCCTAGTATAGACTTACTTTATGAAACCATTGCATGTCTTCAAAATGCACTAAATAAATCAAAATCTAGGATTAAAGATTTGAAAGTAGAGATTAGGAAAATTAATAATGTAGAAACTGTTGGTGCAGGGGCACTAGATAATCGAACCTGTGTTTTGATTATGGCAAAGACACAAAGTTATGTCTACATTGTTATCTCACGAGCTAAATCAAGTGTGCAAAAAAGTGTTAAAGCTGGAGTTGAAGGCTAGCGACACCCGGAGGAAGCCACGGTGGTCGGGCGACACTCGAGTGACTTCGGAGGGAGCCGAAGGAATCGAGTGGAAGGCCGAAAGCGAGAGCTACTATCGAGGTAAGCTCGTGTGAGTGAGAGATTGTAAGGTCGTGTCCTCTTTACGGGGATGACCGTAGGCGGCGATCCGACTAAGACTTCCTGTGGAAGGTCTAGGTCGAGATCGGACGGTTAGAAACCGTCGTATTTATCATTTTTCGAGCTAACCTCTTATTGCAGGGAAGTGACCAAGCTGGCAGTCGACTGTTGGAAAATGGAGCAGTCGACTGATGCCCATCAGTCGACTGATGGGAGGCATCAGTCGACTGATGGCGACGATTCAACTTTTGCGCTAGGTCAAAACGGATAACGTTTGATGTGGCCACTTCGCGATAAAATTTGGACAACTTCATGATCCATTCCAAAATAAGAGGAGACAAATTCAGAGGCCAAAGTCTATAAAAGGAGGGGAGGATTCCATCTCCAAATCACATCAAGTTTATTCATCAAGTGCTCCTACAACGCCAACGCTCCAACATCATCATGGCGCCAGCGGCGTCAAGTTTCGATCTTCTTCGTCTGCAGCAGAATCAAGTAATATTTTTGATATTGTATTCTTTGTTTTTCTTCATAACGAGGTGAGGTAGGCTTGTTGCCTCATCCTCGTATATTCGGTTTTGTGATCGTTGTCTCCTACCTCCAACGAGGAGGAGACGTTATAGTGCTTTGCCCTCCGTACGCGGTCTAGGACCGATAGGGCCTTGGAGTAGCAACCGCTGGGTTGTGAACCAAGTAAAATAAACGTATTCATTTATTTTCCGCTGTGCTTACTTTGCGTATCGAACGAACGAAAAAGAAAAGATTTACGATCGCTATTCACCCCCCCTCTAGCGACGCTTCTCGATCCAACAGAAACTTCTTGTGATGATGCATGTTCACTTAGGAATGAAAATGAAGAACTAAGAAAAGAAATAGGTGAACTAAGAGCATACTTAGAAAAAAATTACAAATGACTCCAAATACCTAGATATGATACTTAGGGATCAAAGGGTCATTTACAACAAAGCTGGAATAGGATATAGGCCTAAAGAAAAGGAAGTAGCCTTTACCTCCCTTGTTAGCACGAAATCAACCATTAGGATAAAGGTTAGAAATGCATGGATTCCTAAGAGCTATGTAGTTAATGCTACCGGTCCTAAGATTTGGGTGCCTAAGACTTATATTTTTCATGTTGTATAGGTAGAAGGACCAAACTTGTAGATTGTTGATAGTGGTTGTTCAAAACACATGACCAGTGATGAGAGCAAATTTTCCACAATCAACCACATTAGCAAGGGGAAAGTGTCTTTTGGAAATAGTGGAAAGCTTAAGATTCTAGGAAAAGACACAATTGAGGTATCCCCAAATCTTGCCATTCATAAAGTATTATTGGTTGAAAACATGAAGTTTAACTTGCTTAGTGTAAATCAATTATGTGATGCAAATTTTGATGTGCAATTTAACTCTTCAAAATGCTTAATAATACATAAGAAATTAAATGATTGCATGTTAGTAGGATATAGGAAATCAAATATTTATTATGTTGATTTATCCTATGCTTCTAACATTTCCCTTAAGTGTCCTATGACAAAAGAAGAAGAGAGTTGGCTATGACATAGGAGATTAGGGCATATCAACATGAAGAACATAGCCAAAGTATCTAAATTGAAGCTAGTGAAGGGATTGCCAAAAGTGAAGTACATGAAGGATAAGATGTGTGATGCATGCCAAGAAGGGAAACAATCAAGGTCATCACACAAGGGTAAAAATTTAATTAGTACTTCGTTACCATTAGAACTTTTGCATGTAGATTTATTTGATTGGTAGATGATTTTTCTAGATATACTTGGATGCATTTCATGAAACATAAGGACAATACCCTAGAAATAATTATAGGTTTTAGCAAAAGAGTAGAGAATGAAAGAAATCTCAAAATCAATTGGATCCGTAGTGATCACGGTAGAGAATTTGAGAATTCTAATTTCTCCAAATTTTGCTTAGAACAAGGGTACAAGCACGAATTTTCTTGTCCTAGAAAACCTCAACAAAATAGGGTGGTGAAAAGGAAAAATCGTGCCCTACAAGAAAGCGCTAGGACTATGCTTAATACATACTCATTACCTCGCTACTTGTGGGTGGAAGCAATTAATACCGCTTGCTATATCCAAAATAGAGTCCAAATCCATAGATTTTTAGGAAAAACTCCATTTGAATTATGGAATGACAATACTCCAACAATTCATTACTTTAAAATCTTTGGATGCAAAGCTTATATCCTAAATACCAAGGACAATTTAGGAAAATTTGAATCTAAAGCGGATGAAGGAATCCTTGTTGGATACTCATCCACTAGTAGAGGGTATAGAGTCTATAACAAAAGGACTCAAATAGTTAAGGAGTCTTCAAATGTTCAATTTGATGAGACCTCTATCACTTACTCTAGAAAATCCCCCACCGATAATGATATCAATGACAAAAATCAAGAAATTACCCAAAAATTTCAAAACATGACTTTAGGGGGTAATAATCAAGGGGGAGGATTAGTGAGCAACAATCAAGGGGGAGCAAGAGGGGATTTGGATGATGAAAGGAGATTTGAGGATATCCAAGATCAAAATCAAGTTCATACACCTCCTAGAACAATAAGAGCGCATCAAAATGACCCTCTAGATCAAGTTGTAGGGGAATTATCTCAAGGGGTTAGAACTAGATCCTTCCATAGAGCTCCCTCTAGTCAAATAGCTCTTATCTCTCAAATTGAGCCCAAATCAATCAATGATGCATTGTTTGATCCGGATTGGATCTTAGCAATGCAAGATGAATTGGCTCAATTTGAAAGAAGTCAAGTATGGGAGCTAATTCCTAGACCAAATGATAGCACCATTATTACTACTAGATGGGTCTTTAGGAACAAACTAGATGATCAAAGTATTATAACTAGGAATAAGGCAAGGTTAGTAGCAAGGGGCTTCAATCAAGTTGAAGGACTTGATTATGATGAAACCTATGCCCTGGTTGCTAAGTTAGAATCCATTAGAATCCTATTAGGATATGCCTCTTACATGGGCTTTAAACTCCATCAAATGGATGTAAAATCGGCATTCCTAAATGGGTTCATTAAGGAAGAGGTATATGTAGAACAATCTCCAGGGTTTGAGAGTATTGACTATCCAAACCATGTATACAAGCTTAGAAAAGCTCTATACGGGTTAAAACAAGCTCCCCGGGCTTGGTATGAAAGATTGTCATCTTTCTTAGTGTCTAAGGGGTTTAGAAGAGGTCAAGTAGATCAAACTCTCTTCATAAAGTCAAAATCAAAGGACATCTTTGTAGCCCAAGTATATGTAGATGACATTATTTTTGGGTCAACAAATGATGATCTCCTACAAGACTTTATCAAAAGCATGGAGAATGAGTTTGAAATGAGTCTAGTTGGAGAATTAAAATTCTTCTTAGGATTACAAGTCAAACAAACTAATGAAGGAACTTATGTATACCAAACCAAATATGCCAAAGAAATGATCAAGAAATTTAGTTTGGAAAATGCTAAGGTAGTTTCAACTCCTATGGCAACCAATACAAAAATAGATAATGATCATGAAGGAAAATCAATTGACTTTAAGCTTTATAGGAGCATGATTGGTAGTCTTTTATACTTAACCTCTAGTAGACCCGACATTTTATTTGCGGTAGGTATGTGTGCAAGATACCAATCTTGTGCCAAAGAGTCCTATTTAGTGGCCGTTAAGAGAATTTTAAGATATATCAAAGGCACATTAAATGTAGGACTTTAGTACCCTAAGATAAAATCTTTTGATTTGGTTGGGTACATAGATTTCGACTATGCCGGTTGCAAGTTAGATAGGAAGAGTACTAGTGGTGGATGCTAATTTCTTGGATCCTCCCTAGTTAGTTGGAGTAGTAGAAAGCAACCTTGTGTTGCTTTATCCCCCACCGAAGCCGAATATGTGGCTATGGGTGGTTGTGTAGCTCAACTACTTTGGATGATACACACATTAGAGGATTATGAGCTACACTACTCGAATGTCAAGGTTTATTGTGATAATGTGAGTACCATAAATTTGACCAAAAATTCGGTACATCACTCTAGGACAAAGCACATTGAAGTGAAGCATCACTTCATTAGAGATCATGTGGTTAAGGGGGACATTGAACTCAATTACATAGAATCCAAGTCTAACCTAGCCGATATTTTTACCAAGGCTCTCCCCGAAGTGGATTATTCATCACTAAGGAGAGAACTTGGAATGTACTTAGTAGAGTAGAGGTCTAGTCTTGCATGATCCTATAGAAACTCTAGGACTATACCTTTAAGCATCTCACAAAATACCTAAGAAACCATGATTTTTGTATTGAGCCAATTAGACAACATATGAGATGTTAGGAAGATGCACTTAGTTCATCATGCTTGTTATGATGCATTACTATGAACCAAAGTGTCATCTAGAGACATTAATCCTTCATTGGATCAATCATTGGGAAAGCTTATGCACAATTGATGTGCATATAGCTATAAGAATATGATTAGAAATGTCAAACAAAATATATTTTAAACTATGTTTATCATACTTTGAAAAATAATTTTCAATTGCTAAGCAAAAGTGATACAAAATTTGCAAAATACTTAAAGCATTTGCTAGTCTTCAAAATTGTATCATTTTCGAAATATGGAAATCATATATTTTTCAAGTTATTTTTCCTTGATAGAAAATGATTTCAGAAATGTGTACACAAAATTTTGTGATTTTTCAATATTTCTTGAATTTTTGGTGCATTTCTGAAGTTGAGCTGAAAAACCTGAAAATATCTCTTCATGTGTGGCGTCATTGCGTCGATTTCAATCATTGCCACTCTGATTTTCTACGCAAATCAGCCCTGTTTCTATGTCTTAAAATGTAAACTTAAGTGTCCTAACCCTGTGGTATGATGATTAAAGTAATTAAAAGAGTATATGACTGATTAATGCATTGTTTTAGGGGGAGGTTCATAGTAAAATCTTTTCATCCCCTAAATTTATATTGTTGGTGCAAAGTTAAGACATTGCTTCATATCTCTTATTTATGCTTTGCTCCACATGGTATTTACACATCATAAGCCATTTCTTGGATTAAGGGGGAGCCCCATATTTATCTTATACCTTAGTTCAAGACATAACCAATTCAATTCTTTCATGAACTTATCATTATTTGAATCCTTCTCTTTTTGATGTATGTCAAAGGGGGAGAAGGAAACTTTAAGTTAGAATTCATATTGGAAATATGATGTTTTCATTATATGCATATGTTAAGACCTAACTTAAATGATTGCCAAAACATCAAAAAGGGGGAGATTGTTGGTGCAACAATACCCCAAGCGTTTATATATTTTGATGTTTGGATAATCATCTATAGTTAGGCAATGTTTTGTGATCTAACCATGAACGTGTTAAGTGACAGGAAATCCAAGTGTGAAGACTTGGTAAAGGAAAGTCCAAGTATGATCTTGGCAAAGAAAGTCCAAGGGAAAGTCTTGGCAGCGTAAGACCAAGCATGTAGTCTTGGCAACGTAAAATCCAAGCGGACCTTGGCAAAGGAAGACCAAAGACAAGGTTTTGGCAGCGTAAGACCAAGCATGTAGTCTTGGCGGCGTAAAGTCTAAGCGATCCTTTGGCAAAAGAGAAACCCAAGACATGATGAAATCGATGGAAGCTCTTGGAAGCAAGCGCAAGGATGAAGGAGTCGCGGACTCGGAGGGATCCTGGAGGCGCAAGGCTAAAGGAAGAGCTAGAAGGTTAAGTCTAGGTCTAGGGGGTTAATTCAAGTATGATTTATTCATACTTGAAGAGTATCAGTCGACTGGTGCTTCATTCTAGTCGACTGCTCAGTCACTCGACTGAAGTTTGCCGAGTTCGGTGGCCAACAGTCGACTGCTAGGGTTTGACAGTCGACTGTTCCACCCATCAGTCGACTGCTATACCTAGCAGTCGACTACTGTAAGTGAATTTCGACACAGAAAGATCGTCAGTCAAGTGATCGCTTAGAGCACTCGACTGGTCGCTAAATCAGTCGACTGATGGTATGATCAGTCGACTGATCAGCTTCCCATTGGACAGTGATGATTGTGAATCCGGCTCGTTAGAAGCCGTTGGATTGCATCGGCTACAGCAGCAGTTGACTGATGGAGGCCATCAGTCGACTGATCGAGGCTCAATGAGAAAAACAACCTCTTCTCTATAAAAAGAGGCCATGGGGTGCTTGATGAGATTAGTGCTTATCTTCCAACCTTACTCTCAAGCTCCCCACGAATTTCTAAGCTTTCTAAGAGTTTTAAATCCTCCTCTTCTCTAAACTTCATTTTCATCAATTGTAAAGAAGAGGTGAGTGTTTGTAAAGTAAGCTTTCTAGTGGATAATTGCTTGGATTGATCCACCTTAAGGATCACCGTGGAGTAGGAGCTTAATCTCCAAACCACATAAACTCTTCTTTGTTAGCGATTGTCTTGTTAGTTTCTTAATTTCGTTTAGCTTTTGTTTTGCTTCCACTAACCATTTGTGTAGAAACGAAAAGAAGCTATTCACCCCCCCCCCCCCCCTCTAGCTTTCCAAAGATCTTCAACACTTTTAAGTATCTAAAAATCCATTTAACTAACATTAGGTGTGATTCTTTAGCACAAGATTGAAATCTTGCACACATATTTACTGTAAAGAGTATATCAGGTCGACTTGTAGTTAAGTATAGAAGGCTACCTATTGCACTCCTATAGTATTTTAAATCTATAGCTTTTCCCTCTAAGTCTTCTCCTATGTTTACGTTGGTATCCATAGGTGTACTAATTTCCTTAGCATTTTGCATTCCAAATCTACTAATTAATTCTTTAGCATATTTACATTGATGCAAATAAATTCCTTCTCTAGTCTGTTTTATTTGTAACCCTAAGAAGAAGGTAAGTTCACCTACTAAGCTTATTTCAAATTCACTTTCCATTAGTGAAATGAACTCATTTAAAAGTGTTGTATTGGTTGTTCCAAAGATTATATCATCTATGTAAACTTGTTCTATAAAAATTTCTTTTCCTATGGTTTTTACAAATAGGGTTGGGTCAACTAAACCTTGATTGAATCCCTTAGACTTAAAGATAGATTGATAGCCTTTCATACCAAGCTCTAGGAGCTTGCTTTAATCCATATAAGGCTTTTTTAAGTTTGAGTACATGATTAGGTTTGTCTAAGCTTTCAAATCCTGGTGGTTGGCTAACATAAACTTCTTCCTTGATAAATCCATTTAGAAATGCTGACTTGACATCCATTTGAAATAACTTTAAACCTCGATGTGCAGCATAAGCTAAAAGCATTCTAATTGATTCGAGTCTAGCTATGGGTGCATATGTTTTATCATAATCTAATCCCTCTACTTGACTAAACCCCTTAGCTACTAACCTAGCTTTATTCCTTATAACTTCTCCTTTATCATCAAGTTTATTTCGAAATACCCATCTTGTTCTAATGATCATTTTTCCTTTAGGTGGGGGTACTAATTTCCAAACCTAACTTCTAGTAAATTGAGCTAACTCTTCTTGTATAGCAATAATCCAATCCGGGTCAAGAAGAGCTTGCTCAATTATTTTAGGTTCGATTTTAGATATGAGTGAGATTTGACTTAGGTTCCTATAGGATGCTCTAGTTCGAATCCCTAATTTCGAATCACCTATCACTTAGTCAATTGGATGGTTTGCTTGTAATCTAGATTGATTTGGGTTAAGATCTATACTAGATTCGTTTTGTGAGTTAGGTTCAGGTCTAACATCATTTTCAATTTGTTCATTGTTCAATTTTACTTCAGATTTTGTAGTCTTATTTTCTTCATCAACCACTACATTAATTGTTTCTTCTATTTTTAGGGTTTCATTGTTATATACCCTATAGGCTTTACTAGTGGTAGAATATCCTAGAAATGTTCCAGTAATTATTTTAAACATAAATTTTTCTAAGTAATCTTTAGTGTTTAGTATATGTACCCTACATTCAAATACCCTAAAGTACTTAATGTTAGGCAATTTTTTGTAATAAATTTCATATGACATTTTTTGGTGTCATTTAACTAATAAAATCCTATTTTGGCCATAGCAGGTAGTATTGACCGCTTTTGCCCAAAACCTATTAGATAGATTATATTAGTTTAGCATGGTTCTAGCGACTTCTTGTAGGGTTCTATTTTGCGTTCAACCAACCCATTTTGTTGAGGGGTCCTAGGGCAGGATAACTCATGATGGTATCCGTTTTGACTACAAAAATCAGTGAATTTATGGATTTCGAATTCACCACCATGATCACTCTTTTAATTCTCTTAATCTTTAGGTTCTTTTTATTTTCTATTAGTTTACATAGATTACTGAGTTGGTCTACGATTTCACTCTTATGTTTTAAAAACTTAACCCATGTGAACCTAGAGTAGTCATCTATTATTACTAGGTAATACTGACTTCCGTTTAATAACTTGGCACCATGAGAGTTAAAAAGGTCTAAGTGTAGGAGCTCAAGTACACTTTTAGTTCTCTCTTGATTAGTTAGTTTATGTGAAGTCCTAGTTTGTTTTCCTTGTTGACAAGCATTACATATTTTATTTTCTAGGTTACCTAGGTTGGGTAGACCTCTAACTAAACCACTTTAACTCATTTTATGTACGAGTCTTGGATGGGAGTGGCTGAGTCATCAGTGCCACAATCATGATTCCTCTTGTCGAGTCATTAGACACTTGGTTGAGGAGTAAGGTATATCGATTGTATAAATGTTATTATTTCTAGTTCCCTTAAGTATAGTTTTTGAACAATCACTATTTTTAATCAAGAATTCATTTGGTAAGAAAATAACTTTATAATTATTATCACACAATTGACTAACACTTAAAATATTAAATTCGAAGTTTTCAACTAAAAGTACTTGACGTATTATAAAGTTCGAGTTTAGCTCAATATCACGATCCGAGATGATTTTAAGCTTCCCATTGTTTTGAAGGCTACGATCCTTGGTTTTGAATATAAGCTTTGTAAACTTTAGTGGTCTCATATGTCAAGAGCACCCACTGTCCAACATCCATTGATCCTACACATATAATAGTTGGATCAGATATTGAAATTTTTAATTTGTTTGAAAATTTTAAACCTAGGAATCATCTCACCCTTTCTACATGATCAACCATGTTAACATTATATGTTTTGTGAGATGACTTCAATTTTACTTGATTAAACTTAGTGATTTAAAGATTAATCAACCTTGGGTTAGATTCAGATTTAACCTTTGGTTAGTTAAGTGAACCTTTAAAAAAAATGGCTCCCAGGTCGTGGCGAGGCATAGAGGCCTTTTTTGATCGGAACAATGACCACTTCCTTAGGCAAAGACAATCTTAAGAAATTGCTCACTTAATTCACTTAGGATTACATCCTGGTCTAACTAATTTAGGATGCGGTGAGGTAGCTTCAGCTAGTTTCACTTAGTCGAGTGCACTAAGCTAGATACCCCTTATCTAGCTCGGATACACAAGACCTTGTTTCTCTAACGTACTATTGTCTCACCGCATCCTGATACTATGTTGTCAAAGTTGATTAACTATTGGTCCTATCTAACCATTCTAAAAATTAAAACAAAAAGAAACTAAGCATGCAAAACTAGAAAGTAGAGCACACAAGTTTAGTATTAGCTCCTCCTGGATCATTGAACTGATACGGTCTATCCACATAGTAGATTTGATCCTTGGGAACCCAATACTTAGTAGCTCCTATTTGTGAAATCAAAAAGGTCTTAGGGACCCATGCTTGGACTTTTCGATTATTATGATTAACAATTGACATATAGGATTTGTTTGTTGTCGTTGTTCTAAATCCGAGTCCGGCCTTGTTGTACATGACTCTTTGCAATCCAAGTAGTAGGTCAAGACTCTTGGACCCCAAAGTAAACCTTTCCAACGACTTCCTAAGCTCTTGAACTTGTCCTTTCAAGAGAGAATTCTCTTCCTCAAGTTTTTCAACTTAAGTTGGGTTTCCCTCTTGAACTTGACTAGTCAAAGAGGTTAGGGTAGCCTCATGCTTAAGGAGTTTAACCTCCTTATGCAAGAACTAGACCTTAAACTCGGACTTAGCTAACTTCTTATTTAAGTACTTAATTGCATTATACAAAGTATTGATTAAGGATCAACTTACCTTGATAGAATCTTTTGAACCAGATGTGGATCCATGGCTTAGTCGACTAATCCATAACCCCAGTCGACTAACACACCTCAAACATGAGATTTAACTCAAATATGATCCCTTCATACTTGATAGACCACCCTTATCCTAGACCTAAGCCTTCTAGCCACCTCCATCATCTTCTCGCCTATTGGATCCCTCCAAGTCATCCTTGACTTGTTCATCCATACGCTAGCCTTCAGATACTTCAATCGACTATTGTCATGCTAACCGGGTTTACACTGCCAATGTACATTTGAGCTTACGCTGTCAAGACACATGCTTAGATTTTATGCCACCAAACATTGGACTTATATTGTCAAGACTATCGCTTGGACTTTATGCCGCCAATATCACACCCTTGGACTTCCCTTGCCAACTCCATATTAGACTTTCCAATTGCCAAGACCTATGCTTGGAGTTTCCAATTGCCAAGTACCCATGACTTGGACTTTACCAATGTCAAGACCCATGCTTGGACTTTCCATGCCAAGTACCTAAGACTTGGACTTTCCATACTGTTGGTGCAACAATGCTCCAAGCATTTATATGTTTTGATGTTTGGATAATCATCTAAGTTAGGCAATATCTTGTGATCTAATTGCGAATATGTTTTAAGTAACAGAGAAATCCAAGGATGAAGACTTGGTAAAAGAGAAGTCCAAGTATGATCTTGGCAAGGGAAGTCCAAGGGATGGACTTGGCAGCATAAGACCAAGCTTGTAGTCTTGGCAGCGTAAAGTCCAAGTGAACCTTGGCAAAGGAAGTCCAAGTATGATCTTGACAAAGGAAGTCCAAGGGATGGACTTGGCAGCATAAGACCAAGCTTGTAGTCTTGGCAGCGTAAAGTCCAAGTGAACCTTGGCAAAGGAAGTCCAAGTATGATCTTGGCAAAGGAAGTCGAGGATGGACTTGGCGTAAGACCAAGCTGCGATCTTGGCGGCATAAAGTCCAAGTGAACCTTGGCAAAGGAAGTCCAAAGTAAGGTCTTGGCGATAAGTCCAAGCTTGTAGTCTTGGCGGCGTAAAGTCCAAGCATTTGGCAACCCAAGACATGACGAAACCAAGGAAGCTCTTGGAAGCAAAGCGCGAAGGATGAACAAGTCGCGGACTCGGAGGGATCAAGGCGCAAGGCTTAATGAGGAGTTAGAAGGTTGAGTCTAGGTCTAGGTGTAAAATCAAGTGTGAATTACTCATACTTGATGAGTATCACGATCGGCGATACGATGTATCGATCGTCGCTTCGGCCGAGTCGGTAAAACCTGGCCATTAGTCGATCGCCTTGGTCGGGGCGATCGGTGATGTTGCGATCGATCATTGCCAAGGGCGTGATCGATCGATCAAGGAGAAAATCGCCACGCAGAATCACGGTTCCACTCATTCGCCTTGATCACTCGACTGATCACTCCATCAGTCGACTGATGGAGGGATCAGTCGACTGATCACCTGGCCGTTGGAAATTGCGGCTACGAATCTCCACGGAGATCTCGGTTCAGAAGCCGTTGGCTTCGGCGGCAGTCGACTGATGGTAAGCATCAGTCGACTGATCGAGGCCCAACGGGAAAAACATCCCCTCTTCTATAAAAAGGGGCCTTGGGGAGCTTGGTGAAGCTAGTGCTTTCATTCCTAACTACACCCTCGTGCTCACCAAGCTTTCCCAAGTGTTTTAGCAATTCAAAACCTCCTCTTCTCTAGTTCTTAATCATCCATCATTGTAAAGAAGAGGAGAGCATTGTAAGAAAGGTTTCTCCACCTTAGTTTATCCAAAGGAGAATATAGTGAAGCTTGGCTAGGACTAATCCACCTTACGGATTGCCGTGGAGTAGGAGCGTCATCTCCGAACCACGTACATCGGGTGTTAGCGTTTGGTTTCTTATTTCTTATTCGTATTCATTTTCGTATTTGTATTGCTTCCGCTAACTTACTTGTAGAAACGAAGAAAGGCTAATCACCCCCCCTCTAGCCGTTACAAGGGTCCTAACAAGTGGTATCAGAGCCCGGATAGCTTGGAAGATCTCACCATCAACCAAGGCATCAATGGCTCTTCAAGAGGGATATAGCACCGCCAAGCCACCGCTCTTCGATGGGAGTCACTTTGCATATTGGAAAGGTAGGATGAAGTATTATCTAATGAGCAATATTGAAATTTGGCATAGTATTGTAGATGGCTTCGAGGAACCGGTGGATGAACATGGAAACCCTATTCCAAGCAAGGATTGGACAAGGGAGATGAACCAGAAGTTCAAGTCAAATGCAAAGGTCGTACTCACCATCCAATGCGGCATCGCAATGGAACAACTCAACAAGGTGGGGCCTTTCGAATCCACCAAGGAATTATGGGAAAAGCTCATTGAGCTAAATGAAGGATCCAAGGAGTCAAAGAGGGCCAAGAAGGACTTACTAATTGGACAACTTCAAGCCTTCCAAATGAAAATGCATGAAACCGTAAGCCAAATGCATGGAAGGTTCAAGGAGATTGTGAACGAACTCCATATCATAGGTGAGCGAGTTGACAACCGGGACCTGGTAAGATATATTCTTCAAGCATTTCCTAGAAATTCCTTATGGACTTCTATAGTTGATGCCATTAAGGTAACTAGGGATCTCTCTCAAATTAAAATTGATGAATTATTTTGTGAGTTTGAATTAGATGAGCAAACTAACATGTCCTCTAAGGAAAAGGGTTTAGCTCTATTTGTTGAAAATAAGGAAAAGAAGAAGAAGGAAAGAAAAGAAGCATCATCATCATCCGAATCAGAGCATGATTCAAGTAGTGATGAAGACTCATCTAGTGAGATGACAAATTTCGTCAAGAAGCTCTATAAGAAATCAAAGGAGTTCAAGAGTAGAGAAGCAAGGAAGGGGTCTCATTCTTCAAAAGGTAAGTTTAGTGGTAATTCAAGTTTCAATAATAATGTGATTTGCCATGCTTGCAACAAGAAGGGGCACATAAAGTCAAATTGCCCGGAGCTAAAGAAGAAGGAAGAAAAAGAAAAGAAAAAGAAGGACAAGAAGGAGAAGAAGAAGAAGGAGGCCATGGTGGCTCAAACTGTTGGGTTTCCGGCACCGCGGCGTGTGTGTGTTCGATCATGTTTCGTAAACATGAACACAGCGGAAGCAATAAAAATAATAAATATTCCTATTTATTACAACACACACAACACACGCATGCATATTACAACAAGTGTAGACATAACCGTAAATTTAAATTTGCAATAAAAGGAAATTTAACTACGTTATACCTTTCGTATGACGTGTAGCGGGAACGGCATCAACCGGAACGATCCTCGCTAGAATCGTCTCTATCCGTATCCACGCCGAGTTCCTCGGGATGACGCTAAGCCGCGAGCCGTCTTAAATGGCCTCGTGTTGAAGACGACGTGATCGAGAGATGATCACGATCCGAATCCAAATTCGGATCCTAAAACGAGTTCTCAAAACTCGCTTCTCCGGAGAGGTATTCGTCAACCAATTGACGAATCCTTCGTCCTCCACCTCAGAGGATTACGGAGATCGAATCCCGATAAGTTAGCGCTGCCGGGCTCTAACCATCGTCAAGCAGCGCTCGGCGAGAGGAGAAAAGCTGTCAGAAAACTGGACAGCTTGGTGGAAAGTAGGCGCCCGGCCAAAACAAGGAAGCCAAGTGCTCACCTTTTCACGAGGCCTAGGAAGATCACGGAGGAGTGGCGGAGGAGTTCACAGCTGAAGCTTGGACAGGAGCGAGGAAGCACACACTGGGCGCGGCTGGTAGCAACAAGGTTGGCGGCAAGAGTTTGGATTAGGGCTTAATTATCCATTAAGCCCTCTTGTATAGAGAACTAATTCTCTTAATGGTTATTGGATCATAACCATTAGGCCCGTTAACCCGCTCCATTAAGATAAGTTAAAATAAACCAAACCATGATGGTTTATTTTAAGTTAAAAAGAACCGAACCAACTTTTGGTTCATTCGTTTAAAATAAACCAAACCCTTTGGTTTATTCTCATCCATTGGATTAGAACCAAACCATTTTGGTCCATCCATTATGTCTTCATAAGACACGGCCCATCCACGCTTCCATTGCGACTGAAACGATTTCATGCTCGCTTTATGTTTGGTCGACCAAACCTAGTTTCTCTCGATGCGAGAATCCCATTCTCAAGCTCGTTTTAAATCCTTTGGATTACGCTCGTTGTGCGTGTGACCAAATAGGTTCTCGGTTTATGTTGGCCATCTATAATTAACCATTAATTATAGAACGATCATGAGTGGCACCTAGTAGTACATCATGATCCCCAATTAACCGAAAAGATCAACGGTTGATCCAGAACTATTTCTGAAACCCTTCAGTAGCTCGAATGAATTGTGCCCCATTCCCTTCACTCATCTTATACCCACTTGGTTCAGGACATGGTCTATTGTGTCAGTCCCCACTAGGCTGACTACGTCACACCTAGCCCAAGTATCATTTCCTCGTCCTACGGATTCTAGTTACTCCACATGTATCGAAGAGTACCTTACTCTAAACATGTAATGCTTTGGCGAAGACTTTAGTAACAATCCGAGAGGCCATGGGTATACATCTCCTGCGCAAGGAGTGGTGAATCCTTTATAGGCTATTCAAACACCTTGATCACCGACTTATACCCAATCATCCGGGTCCACATCTCCTTAGAGATGTTTGCTTAAGATGTCAAAGCATAAGTCTCCATGATCAAGATGACTTGAATCATAAGTCAAAGAACATCGCACTTAAGCCCACAGATAAGAACTTCATTGACATATCTATATATGCGAGAGAACCATATGAAGTCTTACGGTGGTCACTCCGATGAACTAGTTACCATAACTAGCATCACGATTAACTCGGACATCACTATATCTCCGGCCGGTGAGAATCAGTGCTTGGATACACGAGTATACCTCGTGCTAGTCTCGGCGAATTGATGGTGTCGAATCCATCAATTCATCGACTAGGGATAATTAGATACATCACAATTACACATGTAGAGATACTCACTAGTTGTGATCAATCACAAATTCTCTCATCTTTGTGAATCGTATCGTGGACATTGATAAATGAGTTTAAGATCGATCAAATACATAAAACATGTATACTCGAATAGTGAATCTTCATTTATCATATAAATGGTTCATACATAAAGCGATTGCCTTAGGACATCTCTCATATATTACTAAGACTCACTTGGCCTAATGCCAATCGCTCACGGTATCGATACCATAAGCTCGAACATGACCCTCAGCTTACTTTGAGGTAGGCCTTAGTCAAAGGATCCGCTAAGTTCCTTTCAAAGGGGAATTTTCTCGATAATAAGATTAATTGCTCCATTGTTGTCGCAGAGATCTGATGATCGGTTTCAACAATGGCCGGAATCACACCAAGTTCATGATGAACTTCTTGATCCAAACCGCTTCCTTTCGCCTAAAGTCGCAATGTATTCTCGCCTCGGCGTAATCCGCTAGATCTCAAGTTTGGAACCTTTCCAACTTATCGCGCCTCCATTCAAGGTGAATACATATCCTGCATCGACATGGAATCATCCTTGTCCGTCTCGAAGCCGCATCCGTGATACCCACGTATCACCATGTCCCTTCTCCATATATTAGGAACACATCCTTAGTTCTTCTCAAGTACTTAAGGATCGCCTTAATACCGCCAATGATCCATTCCTCGATCGGACCGCGTATCCGCCGTGACACTCGTGAGCATACGATACATCGGGCCTTGTACATAACATAGCATACATGATAGATCCTATTGCGGATGCATAGGGATCTTACTCATGCAAATCCTCTCGTCTTCTGTGCGCGGACACATAGACTTCGAAAGGTGTTTCCCATACCTGATAGGTAAGAAACCTTTCTCGGATTCTGACATGCTAAACCTCTTTAGCACTCGGTCTATATGTAGATCGCGAAAAGACCAAGCAAACTGCTTCGATCTATCTCTATAGATCTTAATCCGAGGATGTAGGTTGCTTCTCCTGTGTCTTTCATGGAGAATGTCTTGGATAACCAAACCTTCACCGATCAGAAGATTGAAACATCGCTTTCCTATAAGTAGTATGTCATCGATACAATACTAGGAACACGATCGCACTCTCACTAACCTTCTTGTACACACAAGGTTCGTCTGGATTTTGTGAGAAATCAAACTTTTTGATTGTCTCATCAAAACGGATATTCCAGCTCCTGGATGCTTGCTTCAATCCATAAATGGACTATCGCAATTTGCATACCTTGGTTTTATCAACCGATGTGAAACCCTCAGGCTGTATCATATACACGTCCTCGAGCAGGTTTCCATTAAGGAAAGCTGTTTTCACATCCATCTGCCATATCTCATAATCATAATGAGCCGCTATGGCCAGGAGCATCCGAATGGATTTAAGCATAGCTACAGGCGAATAGGTTTCGTTATAATCAACACCTTGCTTTTGACGATATCCTTTCGCCACCAATCTAGCCTTATAGGTAATCACATTACCATCCATGTCGGTTTTCTTCTTGAAAACCCACTTGCACCCTATAGGTTTTATCCCTTCAGGTGGGTCAACCAAGTTCCAAACTTGGTTTTCATACATGGAATCCATTTCCGACTTCATGGCACCAAGCCACTTATCCCTTTCTGAACTTGTTAGCACTTCTTCATAACTGGTAGGCTCCTCATCATCAATGAGTAACACGTCGTTCGATTCACTTACGAGAAATCCATATCTCTCAAGAATATTGCGTGTTCTACCAGATCTACGAAGATGTGGTGTTACAATAGGTCCAGCCGATTGCTCATCACTATGAGTTATCGACCCAGGTGCTTCACCGTATCTCATCAATGTCTATTTGAGTCTCTCGAGCCTCCTCAAGCTCGACGACACTCCCAATCGCTTTCTTGCAAGAGAAACTCTTTCTCTAGAAACACAAAGATGCCTTGAAACAAACACCTTTTGTTCCACAGATGATAGAATTGGTAACCCCTTGTTTCCTTAGGGTATCCAATAAATAGACATTTATCGACTTAGCATCCAATTTGTCCGATCGTCTGGCTTCACATAAGCAGACAACCCCATATCTTCAAGTAAGATACATGAGGTTTCTTACTATTCCATATCTCATATGGAGTAGTTGAGACTACCTGTAGTAGGCATTCTGCTTAACAAGTAAACACTGTCAAGTGCATAGCCCCAAAAGGACTTGGGAAGAGTCGCATGATTCATCATTGACCGACCATGTCCAACAAGGTCCTACGCCTCGATACACCCATTATGTTGGTGTATATAGGCGGAGTCCATTGAGACAATATGTCATTGTCTCTTAGATAATCAAGAAACTTTGACTTAAGTATTCACCACCTCGATCCGATCAAGTATTTTAATACTCTTGTCATGTTGTTTCTCTACTTCATTTCTGAATTCTTTGAACCTTTCAAAGGCTTGGACTTGTGTTTCATCAAGAACACATACCCAAACCGTGAGTGATCATCGGTGAAGGTAATGAAGTAGCTATAGCCTCCTAAAGCTTGAGTTGACATAGGTCCACATACATCAAGATGTATTAGACCTAGTAACTCTCCCACTGCTCACCTTTTCCGAAAGGTAACTTAGTCATCTTGCCTTTTAAGCATGATTCGCATGTATCGTATGAATCCAATTCAACGATTCCGCAATTCCTACATCGTGTAATTCGACATGCGCTTTGCTTACATGGCCAAGACGACAATGCCACATGTAGGAGTCTATTTGATTATCCTTTCGAGCACTCTTGTTGCTCGCTTCGATATTGCAAATGTCACTGGATACGTCCAACGTATAAAAACCATTGCTTAAAGTTCCAAATCCATAAAGAACTCCATTCAAAGTTATGTAACAACAATTGTTACTAAAGTCAATGGTACCCATTTCTATTTAAACAAGAAATAGAAATGATGTTCTTTATCAACGAAGGAATATAAAGCAATTGTCCAGCTTCTAAGACAAGTCCTACAGGGAGTTTCAACAAATACGCTCCGATGGCGAAGCAAAGAACCTGCTCCATTCCCAACACGTAAATTTGACTCTCCTCGACGAGTCTTCTTCTATTCCTTAGCCCATGTATGTCATTACATATATGTGAGCCACACCCAGTATCAAATACCCAAGTGTCTGAGGAAATAGAATGACAATCAATAAAGAAGATTTCTGAAGAAGATGGGGCATCCGATGCCTTATCCTTCTTCACGGACTCAAGATAAATCTTGCACTTTCTTCGCAAATGGCCCTACTTGCCATAAGGATGGCAAGTGTCCTTTTGAGCTGGTTCTGCCTTTTTATCCCTTCTCTTCTTTCCCTTCTGCTGTTCCTTTGACTTCCTCTTAGAACCTTTCTTCGAGGAATCAACTAATAGCACCATCCCCTACTCATGCTTCTCAGAAGACTCCACAGTCTTCAGCATATTGAGCAGTACCACAGATGAACCTTCTAGCATCTCAGAGGTGAAGAAGAGCTTTGAGACTTCGAACCTTTCGAATCTCACTTGCTCATCAACCAACTCTCAAAGATGAAGGACTACGATATGAGCATCCATATGCTCATGCTGCTTTCGTAGCTTGGGTTCCATCGTGGCTAGCATGATGCAACTCATTTGTTCAGAATCACTCATATGTTTCTGATAGGCCAACAATTGGTCCAGAGTTGCATCGTCACTAGGATGGGCGGGAAGAGGCGCTTCGAGGACATTTGCAAGCTTTTCAACCTTGAGAACGATTCTCAAGCTTCTAAGCCAGTCCATAAAGCTCGGCCCAGTCAATTTATTCGAATCCAAAATGGAACGCAAATTCAAAGACATCATGATCAATCTTAGAAATACAAAACGAGCATATATGAGAAAATGATTTTAAAATGCATCAATATACATTTATAAATCCCATTCATTTTTCGAATTTCAAAAACCCCAAAATCACTTCGGGAGATCGTAGGTCCATCTCCGAATGGGCTGATATCCATCATAGTTATGAACAACCTTGGAGAGAGTCCAACAAGCCATTCATAACTACGACGGTAGGTATCAACTATACCGATTGCATATCACGTATATGCAACTATCACAATGTGCTATCAACTAATTGAATGTTCACACATACATCGGGTTGTTAACACATTAACAAGTATGCATCATATGAATAGCACCCAACTTCACCTCCCTTTACATCGACCTTGGAGAGAGTCCAACAAGCCGATGCTCCAGGTTAAAGCAAAACAATAAATCGGGAAATAGTTTAAATATGGTTAGAGCGCATTCAACCAATTAGCCCAGCTTGGAAGAGTCCAACAACCAAAGCTAACGATTGACCTCTGACTCTTACCATATTAGTATTAAACTATTCCATGGTTTGAACATGTTCGGGTTCGAGCCGGGCTTGGAGAGAGTCCAACAACCCAAACAAGAAACGGAACTCTGGTTCTAACCATATTAATGGAAGGTGTAGGCTTTAATATTGTTTAAGGGTTTTTATGTCTCATCCTCTTTGCATGCAAATAACTATTATCTACATGGCATGACATACATGGCATACATCTACATGTCACGACACGCATGGCATAATGTTATGCATCTAATGCAATTACATGGCATACAATTATGTCATGTATATATTTCTTATATGTCATAACTATTTATGGAAATAAAATATGTTTAAGATTTGATTCTCCAAATCAAATCATAATTAAATTAGGAAACAAATTTCCAAATCTAATCACATATTTTATTCATGGAATTATTTGATTAAGGAAAATCTATTTAGGAAACTAATTTCCTAAATCATTAAAACTACTTATGGAAATAAAATATTTAAAGATTTGATTTCCCAAATCAAATCATGATTAAATTAGGAAACAAATTTCCAGAATCTAATCAAATATTTTATTTATGGAAAATATCAATTTCCATAAATACTTCCAACTTTCCAAAAGTGGAAGATTTCCATAAATACTTCTAGACTTTCCAAAATTAAAAAATTTCCATAAATACTTCTAAATTTCCAAAATTAGAAAATTTCCAGAAATACATTATGACTATCGCAAAACCATTTTTACGATTATGTCGAAACACAACCTGGGCTCTGATACCACAGTTGGGTTTCCGGCACAGCGGCGTGTGTGTGTTCGATCACATTTCGTAAACATGAACACAGCGGAAGCAATAAAAATAATAAATCTACATTTATTACAACACACACAACACACGCATGCATATTACAACAAGTGTAGACATAACCGTAAATTTAAATTTGCAATAAAAGGAAATTTAACTACGTTATACCTTTCGTATGGCGTGTAGCGGAACGACATCAACCGGGCGATCCTCGCTAGAATCGTCTCTATCCGTATCCACGCGCCGAGTTCCTCGGGATGACCGCTAAGCCACAAGCTTCGTCTTCGTGCGGGTTACTAGCCTCGTGTTGAAGGCGGCGTGATCGAGAGATGATCACGATCCGAATCCAAATTCGGATCCAAGCGAGTCCTCAAAACTTCGCTTCTCCGGAGAGGTATTCGTCAACCGATTGGCGAATCGCCGTCCTCCACCTCAGAGGATTACGGAGATCAAATCCCCGGTAAGTTAGCGCTGTCGGAGCTCTAACCGTCGTCCAAGCGGCGCTCCGGCGAAGGAGAACAAGCTGTCAGAAAACTGGACAGCTTTGGTGGAAGGAAAGCGCCGGCCAAAACAAGGAAGCCAAGTGCTCACCTTTTCACGAAGCCTAGGAAGATCAGCGGAGTGGTCGGAGGATCACCGACGAAGCTTGGATGCCGGCAACAACGAGCAGCGGCACAATGGGCTGGGCGGCCAAGGAGCTTAGGCGGCACACCTAGGTTAGGCGGCCTGACGGGTTGGGCGGCAACTCCAACTAGGGTTTGGATTAGGGCTTAATTATCCATTAAGCCCTCTTTTATAGAGAACTAATTCTCTTAATGGTTATTGGATCATAACCATTAGGCCCGTTAACCCGCTCCATTAAGATAAGTTAAAATAAACCAAACCATGATGGTTTATTGTAAGTTAAATCGAACCGAACCAACTTTTGGTTCATTCGTTTAAAATAAACCAAACCCTTTGGTTTATTCTCCTCCATTGGATTAGAACCAAACCATTTTGGTTCGTCCATTATGTCTTCATAAGACACGGCCCATCCACGCTTCCATTGCCACTGAAACGATTTCATGCTCACTTTATGTTTGGTCCAACCAAACCTAGTTTCTCTCGGTCTGAGAATCCCATTCTCAAGCTCGTTTTAAATCCTTTGGATTACGCTCGTTGTGCGTGTGACCAAATAGGTTCTCGGTTTATGTTGGCCGTCTATAATTAACCATTAATTATAGAACGATCATGAGTGGCACCTAGTAGTACATCATGATCCCCAATTAACCGAAAAGATCAGCAGTTGATCGAACTATTTACGAAACCCTTTAGCCTCGAATGATTCGTGCCCCATTCCCTTCACTCATCTTATACCCACTTGGTTCAGGACATGGTCTATAGTGTCAGTCCCCACTAGGCTGACTACGTCACACCTAGCCCAAGTATCATTTCCTCGTCCTACGGATTCTAGGTACTCCACATGTATCGAAGAGTACCTTACTCTAAACATGTAATGCTTTGGCCAAAGACTTTAGTAACAATCCGACGAGAGGCCATGGGTATACATCTCCTCGCAAGGAGTGGTGAATCCTTTATAGGCTATTCAAACACCTTCGATCACTTCGACTTATACCCAATCATCCCGGGTCCACATCTCCTTAGAGATGTTTGCTTAAGATGTCAAAGCATAAGTCTCCATGATCAAGATGACTTGAATACCGCAAGTCAAAGGAACATCGCACTTAAGCCACAATAAGAACTTCATTGACATATCTATATATGCAGAGAGCCATATGAAGTCTTACGGCTGGTCACTCCAATGAACTAGTTACCATAACTAGCATCCACGATTAACTCCGGACATCACTATGTCTCCAGCCAGTGAGAATCAGCTGCTTGGATACACCAAGGAGTATACCTCGTGCTAGTCTCGACAGAATTGATGGTGTCCAAATCCATCAATTCATCGACTAGGGATAATTCCGATACATCACAATTACACATGTAGAGATACTCACTAGTTGTGTTCCAATCACAAATTCTCTCATGCTGTGAATCGTATCGTGGACATTCAGTAAATGAGTTTAAGATCCAATCAAATACATAAAACATGTATACTCAAATAGTGAATCTTCATTTATCATATAAATAGTTCATACATAAGGCGATTGCCTTAGGACATCTCTCATATATTACTAACACAAACCACATGGGACACACCAAGTGTTGAAGATTCTTCCTCCGATGATGAGCTTTGCCACATCACACGCCATGTGGCACTCATGGCCCTAGGAGATGACTCCGGTACATCAAGCCAAGAAGACTCCTCAAGTGATGAATCGTCATCTAGTGACGATGAGGTAATGAACTCTCCCAAAGTTAAGCTTCTTTATAAATCAATTGCTTATCTTAAAGAGGCTCTAGATAAGTCAAAATATAAGGTTAAGAGCATGAAGGTAGAACTAAAGGCCATTAGGAATGAAAAGCCTTCACACGTTGATTCTTGCATGCTTAAGGAAGAAAATGACAAACTTAAGGATGAGGTTAGTGAATTAAAAACATGTTTAGAAAAATTTTCAATTGGCTCAAAATGTCTTGATATGATCCTTAGTCGAAAAAGAGCCGTTTACAACAAGGCCGGTTTAGGATATAAGCCAAAAGAAAAAGAAGTTGCTTATATTTCATTGATTAATAGGAAAGCAACCATTAAGGGAAAGGTTAAGAAAGCATGGGTACCTAAGAAGTTTTTACTTAATGTTACCGGTCCAAATGTTTGGGTACCAAAAGCTTGTGTTTTTCATGTGATTTAGGTAGGAGAGCAAGGTATGTGGATTGTGGATAGCGGTTGCTCAACACATATGACCGGAGATGTGAGCAAGTTCTCCACAATTAAGTATGTGAAGAAGAGAGCGGTGTCCTTTGGGAATAGTGGAAAACTCAAGATATTAGGTAGAGGTACAATTGAGGTATCCCCCAAAATTGTTATTCACAAAGTCTTGCTAGTTGAAAATATGAAATTTAATTTATTAAGTGTTAGTCAACTTTGTGATGCAAACTATCATGTCTCCTTTGAATCCTCTAAATGCATGATTAGACACAAGAAATTAAATGATTGTATGTTAGTTGGATATAGGAAATCAAATATCTATTATGTTGATCTTTCATATGCTTCTAACATTTCTACTAAGTGTCTTGTTGCAAAAGAAGAAGAAAGTTGGCTATGGCATAGAAGATTGGGGCACATCAACATGAAAAACATAGCCAAGGTAGCCAAGATGGAGTTGGTCAAAGGGCTACCAAAGATCAAGTATGTCAAGAACAAAATGTGTGATGCATGCCAAGAAGGAAAACAAACAAAAGCATCACACAAAGGTAAAACCTTAACTAATACTTCCTTACCATTAGAACTATTGCATCTTGATTTATTTGATTGCCATAGTACTCCATATTTAAATGGTAACAAATATTGTTTGGTTATAGTAGATGATTTTTCTAGGTATACTTGGGTTTATTTTATGAAACATAAGGATGATACCTTAGAAATAATCATAGGATTTAGTAAAAGGGTTGAAAATGAAAAGAGTCTCAAAATCAACCGGATCCGTAGTGATCATGGTGGTGAATTTGAGAACTCAAAATTTTCACAATTTTGTTTAGAGCAAGGGTACAAGCATGAGTTCTCTTGTCCTAGAACACCTCAACAAAATAGGGTGGTGGAAAGGAGAAATCGTGCCCTACAAGAGGCGGCTAGGACTATGTTTAATGCATATTCTCTACCTAGCTACTTGTGGGTGGAAGCAGTTAATACCGCTTGCTATATCCAAAATAGGGTTCAAATCCATAGGTTTTTAGGAAAAACACCATTTGAATTATGGAATGGGACTATTCTTACAATTCATTATTTCAAAGTCTTTGGATGTAAAGTTTATATTTTAAACACCAAGGATAACTTAGGAAAATTTGAATCCAAAGCGGATGAGGGAATCCTAGTTGGATACTCATCCACAAGTAGAGGGTATCGAGTCTACAATAAGAGAACCCAAGGGATTGAGGAGTCCTCCAATGTTCAATTTGATGAAACTACTAGTACCTACCCTAGAAAGTCCTCCATTGATAAGGATATTAATGAAAATAATCAAGACATCACCCAAAAACTTCAAAATTTGACCATTAGGGGTAATGATCAAGGGGGAGGAAGAGGATATTCCGATGATGAAAGGAGGGTAGAAGATAACAATGATCAATTTGAAACCCCTTCTAGAACCCTAAGAATTCATCAAGATTATCCACTTGACCAAGTAGTAGGAGATCTATCTCAAGGAGTAAGAACTAGGTCATTTCATAGACCTCCTACTAGTCAAGTAGCTCTCATTTCACAAATTGAGCCCAAATCGATTAATGATGCATTACATGATCCGGATTGAATTTTGGCAATGCAAGATGAATTGGCACAATTTGAGAGGAGTCAGGTATGGAAGTTAGTACCTAGACCCAATGATAGCACCATAATTACTACAAGATGAGTCTTTAGGAATAAGCTAGATGACCAAGGAAATATCACTAGAAATAAGGCTAGGTTGGTTGCTAGGGGATTTAATCAAGTTGAGGGGCTTGACTATGATGAGACTTATGCCTCGGTTGCTAGGTTAGAATCTATTAGGATTCTCTTAGGATATGCTTCCTACATGGGATTTAAACTTTACCAAATGGATGTTAAATCGGCATTCTTAAATGGTTATATTAAGGAGGAAGTATATGTAGAGCAACCACCCGGTTTTGAGAACATAGATTATCCAAACCACGTTTATAAGCTTAGAAAAGCATTATATGGATTAAAACAAGCTCCCCGGGCATGGTATGAAAGATTGTCATCTTTCTTAATTTCTAAGGATTTTAGAAGAGGCCAAGTAGATCAAACCTTGTTTATAAAGTCAACATTAAAAGATATCTTCATAGCCCAAGTATATGTTGATGACATTATTTTTGGGTCAACAAATGATGATCTTCTTCAAGACTTTATAAAAAACATGGAAAATGAATTTGAAATGAGTTTAGTTGGAGAGCTCAACTTTTCCTAGGGTTACAAGTCAAACAAACCATGAGGTATATTTATCAAACCAAATATGCAAATGAAATGATCAAGAAATTTGGTTTGGAAAATGCCAAAATTGTAACCACTCCTATGGCCACTAGCACTAGAATAGATAGTGATCATGAAGGAAAATCAATTGATCTTAAACTTTATAGGAGTATGATTGGTAGCCTACTATATCTAACCGCTAGTAGACCCGATATCTTATTTGCGGTAGGTATGTGTGCTAGATACCAATCTTGTGCCAAAGAATCACATTTAGTAGCCGTTAAGAGAATTTTAAGATATATTAAAGGCACCCTAAATGTAGGACTTTGGTATCCTAGGACTAGGTCGTTTGAATTGCTTGGCTATACCGATTCCGATTATGCCGGGTGTAAATTGGATAGGAAGAGTACTAGTGGTGGATGCCAATTTCTTGGGTCCTCCCTAGTTAGTTGGAGTAGTAGGAAGCAACATTGTGTTGCTTTATCAACCACTGAAGCCGAATATGTGGCTATGGGTGGTTGTGTAGCTCAATTACTTTGGATGAAACATACTTTTGTGGACTATGAGCTACACTACTCTAACATTAAAGTTTATTGTGACAATGTGAGTACCATCAACTTGACCAAAAATCCGGTACATCACTCTAGGACCAAGCACATTGAAGTGAAACATCACTTCATAAGAGATCATGTGGCAAGAGGGGACATTGAACTTAATTATGTAGAATCTAAGTCTAACCTTGCGATATCTTCACAAAGCTCTTCCAAAGAATTTTCATCATTAAGGAGAGAGCTTGGTATGTGCTTTGTAGAGTAAAAGTCTAGGTTTGCATGATCCCATGTTAAGCTTTATATCTTGATACATCTCACAAAAGCCTTAAGAAACCTTGATTTTTGTATTGATCCACTTAGAAATATGTGAGATGATAGGGAAGGTGTACTTGGCTCATAATGCTTGTTATGATGCATTACTATGAGCCAATGACACACCTAGAGACATAAATACCTTATGGACCAATCATTGGGAAGGCTTGTATTCAAGTAATGGATACATAGCTCTAAGAACATGGTTGGAAATTCCAAATCATATATATTTTAAACTATATTCATCATATTTTGAAAAACAGTTTTCAAGTGGAACACAAAAGTGATACAAAGTTTGCAAAATCTTTAGAACTTTAGGTAGGTTCCAAGTTTGTATCAATCTTGAAATCTGAAAAACATATATTTTTCAAACTATTTTTCCTTAATAAAGTATGATTCCAGATATGTTTACACAAAATTTCGTGATTTTTTGAGGTTTCTAGAATTTCTAACACATTTCTGAAGTCGGGATGAAAAGACTGAAATTTCGATTTGGTAGCTTGATCGGCTGTTGAGAAACCAGTGATACTGTATTTTCGGATAAACAGCTCCATGTTTTGGTATTTAGTGTATCTTTGATGTCCTAAAACTATAGTATGATAATATTGCGTATACATAAAGTTTTAGGACTGATTAATGCAGTGTTTTAGGGGGAGTCTCTTAAATTATATCTTTTTCATCCCCAAAACCATTGTTGGTGCAAAGTTAGGACTTAACTTTTGAATTTTTGATTATGCTTTGCGTCAAATATTATTTACACATCCTATTTTGGATTAAGGGGGAGCTTAATTTCAATCTTATACCTTAGTCCAAGATCCAACATCTTTAATTCTTTCATTTTTGAATCCTTCTCTTTTTGATGTATGTCAAAGGGGGAGAAGGAATGTTTAAGTTAGATGATTATGTGTGTATCTTTAAAGACTTAACTTAAATGATTGTCAAACATCAAAAAGGGGGAGATTGTTGGTGCAACAATGCTCCAAGCATTTATATGTTTTGATGTTTGGATAATCATCTAAGTTAGGCAATATCTTGTGATCTAATTGCGAATATGTTTTAAGTAATAGGGAAATCCAAGGATGAAGACTTGGTAAAGAAGTCAAGTATGATCTTGGCAAAGGAAGTCAAGGGATGGACTTGGCGATAAGACCAAGCTTGTAGTCTTGGCGGCGTAAAGTCAAGTGAACCTTGGCAAGGAAGACCAAGTATGATCTTGGCAAAGGAAGTCAAGGGATGGACTTGGCGTAAGACCAAAGCTTGTAGTCTTAGCGTAAAGTCCAAGTGAACCTTGGCAAAGAAGTCCAAAGTAAAGTCTTGGCGGCATAAGTCCAAGCTTGTAGTCTTGGCGTAAAGTCAAGCATTTGGCAACCCAAGACATGGCGGAGAAGGAAGCTCTTGGAAGCAAAGCGCAAGGATGAACAAGTCGCGGACTCGGAGGGATCTGAGGCGCAAAGGCTTAATGAGGAGCTAGAAGGTTGAGTCTAGGTCTAGGGTGTAAAATCAAGTGTGAATTACTCATACTTGATGAGTATCGATCGATTGATCGATGTATCGATCGGCCCCAGTCGGTCTCGGTGAGTCGGTGAAACCGACCATCGATCATTGCTTTGGCCGAGGCGTGATCGTGATGTTGCAATCGATCGGCCCGAGCGCAGCGATCGGTGATCAGGAAAATCCCGCGAGTGTAGTCGCCCACTTTCGGTGATCACTCCATCGATCGTGATGGAAGGATCGATCATTGTCGCCCTTTGGCCGGATTAAAGTGCGGCCATCGATTTAACAATTCATCTCTCATGATCGGTAGTGCTTTCATTCCTAACTACACCCTCGTGCTCACCAAGCTTTCCCAAGTGTTTTAGCAATTCAAAACCTCCTCTTCTCTAGTTCTTAATCATCCATTATTGTAAAGAAGAGGAGAGCATTGTAAGAAAGGTTTCTCCACCTTGGTTCATCCAAAGGAGAATATAGTGAAGCTTGGCTAGGACTAATCCACCTTACGGATTGTCGTGGAGTAGGAGTGTCATCTCCGAACCACGTACATCGGGTGTTAGCGTTTGGTTTCTTATTTCTTATTCCTATTCATTTTCGTATTTGTATTGCTTCCGCTAACTTACTTGTAGAAACGAAGAAAGGCTAATCACCCCCCCTCTAGCCGTTACAAGGGTCCTAACACATACCAAGACCCATGCTTGGATTTTCCATCATATGGTCAACCCCATATCAACCATATAGTCAACCCAATGGTCAACTCATCATCAAAAATCAAAACACTACTCGAGTTAAACTCGAGTCTGGTCAATCGTGACCTGGGCCGATTGCACCAACATCTATGTTTTTCCCGAGTAGTGTATGTGTTTCCCGAGCAGTATATATAATTCTCGAGTAGTATGTATAATTCCTAAGCAGTATATGTGATTTTCAAACTTAGTAGAGGTGAGTGGTGCGGTGTTGTTCAGAAGAGAAGTATAGTAAGGGCAGAGTAGTTTATGCTTCTCCCGAACAGTCTATGTTTTTTCCGAGCAGTGTATGTGTTTCTTGAGCAGTATACTTATTTCTCGAGCAATATATATAATTCCCAAACAGTATGTTTATTTCCCAAGCAATATGTGGGTTTTAGAGGTTCTTTCTGTACATGGTGAAATAATGAGGATTGGGTATTTTGAAATATTGGATATAGCAGGAAGAGTTTGAGGAGGATAAATATGATTAATATAAGATATTTTATCATTTATTTATATATTTTATTTAATTAATGTTTGGTAGGGAAATATAAGTCACATGAAGCATTTGAAAGAAATATTTTGAATATAGGCAGGAAAAGCGGTTACATTGGACAGGTGGGTGAGGGTATTAGAGTAAATTCACTTCAAAGAGGTGGCAGGATGAAGCATCTATAAAAGGGATAGAGGTAGAAGGGAGCAGGGGATGGTTGTTTCTTCGCTATTCGATATCTCAAAGATTTTCTTCTCACTTCTTCCTCTTCTTCATTCTTTCTGCATTGCCATTTTCTCCATACTACTATTACTGACTTGAGCGTCGAAGTGGCTGTGCCGGGAAGCCGGCCCATCTCTAACACTCTTTCTCATAAAGTTGCAGATCTAGCTTCGTTCCTTGTTTCTTCCCTAGCACTCTTTGGCGATAGATCTCGTGGAGAGCTTTAGGATCTGAGGTGATCAAAGAAGATTTCCAAGAAGGGGGAAGGAGATCTTGGCAGGTCCAAGAAGTAAACACCATCAAATTGACACCGTCTATGGGAACCTGAACAAAAAGTCATGATGATGAACACTAGGAGGACGCTAAAGGAGCCGACGAAAGGGGAGAAATCTATCTCCAATACTTCTAAAAAGGGCACCAACAGAAGGCGGTGCGAGCCCTTGTATAAGGAGGATCTTATGCAAGTAGTGGCCACTGTAATGGATCAAATGTCACAGAAGGCTACCTCGAAGAAGGTGAAGAAGGATGATACATCTGATGATAGCTCTAAAGAAAAGGTAGTCAGAATCTCCCGCCCAAAGAATGATTCCTCCTGTGTCTGCAAACAAGCAAAGGGGAAGAAAAAGAAGTGCGTAACTCCTCTGGAGAGTGCCCAACCTAAGGGGGATGTTCCCTTTGTAAGTACCATTCTAAAAGTAGAGGAGTCAAATCCCTTTACCAAAGATATTTTGAACGAAGAGTTGCCTCAACACTTCTGAGTTCCTCAGATGCCTGAATATACTGGTTTCCCTGATCATAAGGATCATCTTAGTATATTTAAAAATTATGCTTTATTGTACCGTTATACCAATCGGGTTAAATGTCGAGTGTTTCTTACCACTTTAGTAGGACCAGCTCAACAATGATTTAATGATTTGAAGTCACAAAGTATTGCTTCATTTAAGGATTTTTCGACATTATTTTTAAGGTATTTTTCGATCTCTAAAAAATATTTACCTCAACCATTAAATCTCTTTGAACTTAAGCAGAGAGAGCAAGAAAAGTTGCAACAATATGTGCAGAGGTTTACACAGTTAGTGTAAGAAATTCCCGCTATGGAGTCTGGCATGATGGTAGGAGCCTTTACTCAAGGGCTCAGGGAAGGAGATTTCTTTGAATCTTTAGCTAAAAGGCCTCCTACAAATTTTGATGATTTATTATCCCGAGCGGAGAAGTTTATTAACCTTGAGGATGCTCAGACATCTCGGTAAACTTCTCGGGATTATAGAATGGTAGAAATTCCAGAAAGACGACCTGAAAGGGTAAGACCCGCTCGGAAGAGACCTATATATGCTCCTCAATTAAGGATTTCTAAGGAGAGGGATATGCATATTTGTAAGTAACAGAAGTTATTGAGAAGGCCTTTTGGAGATGTTAGAGGTCCTAGAAGATTGTCATCTACTACTTTTTGTTCTTATCATCAAGATTATGGGCATAGAACTCAGGACTGTCAGTAATTAGATGCCAAGTTGCATAGAATTATGGGATCTAATCCCCGAGTTAGAAATATGATAATGAATCCAGCTCCTTATTAGCCAAGGCCTTGGGTTAGAAATTATGGCAGAGGAAATCAGTTAAGGCCTCCTGTTGATCGACCTGTACAACTTGTACAAGCAAGAGAAGTAGTTGCTGACAGAATAATTCCTACAGGTTAACTTCCTATTAGAGGGTCTATTAATATGATTTTTGGATGTTCCACTAATGGAGATTCTAATAGGGCTCGGAAGAGACACAGTAGAGAAGAATGTGTGGATGTTACAACTCTTCCTAGAGAAAAAGGACCTATGTTGGGTTTTGATTCTAGTGATTTAGAGGGAGTAATGACCCCTCATACTGATACCTTAGTCATTCGGGCCCTTATTGCTAATTTTGATGTAGGAAGAGTTTTTGTAGACCTGGGCAGTTTAGTGGATATTCTCTATTGGTCAACTTTAGAGCAAATAGGAGTTAATGTTACTTATTTATAGCCGATCGACACCTCTTTATTTGGATTTTCTGGTCATGAGGTGTAGCCAATAGGTCAAATCAAATTACCTTTATCTTTAGGGGAGGAGCCAAGGAGAAGAACAACATTTATTAATTTTACAGTAGTTGACATGCCTTCTTCTTA
Source organism: Wurfbainia villosa (assembly GCA_025175895.1). Lineage (NCBI taxonomy): Eukaryota > Viridiplantae > Streptophyta > Magnoliopsida > Zingiberales > Zingiberaceae > Wurfbainia > Wurfbainia villosa. Next base: position 108,713,380 of record CM045987.1, on the reverse strand, counting down.
TAATGCTATTTTGGGCAGACCTGTTCTGAGCAGTTTGTAGGTTGTGGCTCAAAAAATTAAGTTCCATGTTAGAAATGAAGTAGGAGAGGTTAGGGGTTATCAACAACTCTCTCGAAGATGTTATGTGGATTCCATCCGAGTGGGTCAGAAAGAGAAAGCTGTTAATAAATCTTTTCAGAAGTTTAATTAGTATGGAGATACAGTATGTGTTATTCAGAAGAGGGATGTTGAAGAAATAGGAGAATCTGATAAAGAATCAATTGTATTAGATGATAAATGTACTGAACATGTTACATTTATAGCTCGGGACCTTCCTCTATAGCTTAAAGCTGATTTAATACGTTGCCTTATTAAAGATGTTGATATTTTTACATGGTCACCACATGACTTATCAAAAATTGATCCTACTATCATGGAGCATAAATTATATATTCTACCTACTGCATCTCCTGTAAAACAGAAACGTCGACACTTTAGAGCTGGGAATGATGCTATTATTAAGGAAGAAGTATGTAAATTGTTGAAAGCAGGACATATTAGAGAAATACAGTATCCAACCTGGCTATCTAATGCAGTGTTTATACCTAAGCCCTCGTCAAAATGGAGGATATGTGTGGATTTCAGAGATCTTAATAAGGCTTGTCCCAAAGATTATTATCCTCTGCCTTACATTGACCAATTGGTAGATTCCACTGTAGGGCACCAATTTATCTCAATGATGGATGCTTATCAAGGGTACCATCAGATACCATTAGCTTTGAAAGATCAGAATAAAGTTAGTTTTATTACTGCAGAAGGGACTTTGTTATGTGGTTATGCCCTTCAGGTTAAAGAATGATGGGGATACTTATTAGAGATGAATGAATAAAATTTTTGAGAAGTAGTTGGGGAGGAATGTAGAAGTGTATGTAGATGATATCTTAGTTAAAACTTTGAATCCCGAGAAGTTAATATCTGATTTAGAGGAAACTTTTGACACTTTACACAAGTATAGAATGAAGTTAAATCCAGAAAAGTGTGTATTTGGGATAATCCAAGGTCGTTTCTTGGGATATGTTGTTACTGAGCAGGGTATAAAAGATAATTCTATTAAAATTGATGTTATTCAACAGATGCATCCCTCAAAAAATTTGAGGGAGGTACAACGGTTATTGGGAAGAATTTCTGCTTTATCTCGATTTATATCCCGATCGACAGATAGAAGTCTTCATTTCTTTAAGATTTTAAAGAGAACCACTCGATTTCAATGGGATGAGCATTGTGATAAAGCTTTTCAATCTTTGAAAGAATACTTAACTGAGCCACCTTTCTTAGCTAAGCCTCAGCCTGGAGAGATGTTATGGATATATTTAGCTCTTTATGAAGTTGTTGTAAGCTCAATGTTAGTCTGACAAGATAAAAATCAACAACATCCGATTTACTATATCAGCTATCTATTGAAGGGGTTTAAAGTCCGTTATACTAATTTGGAAAAGTTAACTTGGGGATTGGTTTTAACTGCTCAGAGGTGGTTGTAGTAGCAATGATTCTGGAAAATGAGACAAGTAAAACTTATATGTGTCATAATAAGTATGAGAGATATAGTCAGAGGAGGATGTTACTGAGCATTCCAGTCGACTGCAGAGGATAACTGGTCCTGATTAATGACAATGCCATTCTGGTCAGTAGTGTTGGTGCAATCGGCCTAGGTCACGATCGACCAGGACTCGAGCTTGACTCGAGAGATGTTTTGATGTTCGACAAAAACATATGACAATGTGATTGTCATGGGAAAGTCCAAGTCTTGGGTACTTGGCATGGAAAGTCCAAGTGGGACACTTGGCATTTGGGAAAGTCCAAGCATGAGTCTTGGCAATGGAAAGTCCAACATGGGTTGACAAGGAAAATCCAAGCATGGGTCTTGGCATGGAAAGTCCAACATGGGTTGGCAAGAAAAGTCCAAGCATGGGTCTTGGCAAGGGAAAGTCCAAGCTTAAGTCTTGACATTTGGAAAGTCCAAGGGGTTTGATATTGGCGGCGTAAAGTCCAAGCCAGAGTCTTGGCAGCATAAGTCCAATGGTTGGCGGCGTAAAATCTAAGCGGAGTCTTGGCAGCGTAAGTCCAATGTGCCTTGGCGATGTAGATATCATTAGCATGACATAGCCGATGGAAGCACCTGAAGGCTAGCATAATGGATGAACAAGTCATGGATGACTTGGAGGGATCCGAGAGGCATGAGGCTGACGGAGGTGGCTAAAAGGCTTAGGTCTAGGCTACGAGTGGTCTAGCAAGTATGGGGGAACCATACTTGGGTTAAACCTCATATTTGAGGTTAAAACCTCATATTTGAAGTGTGTCAGTCTACTGGTGTGAGTCAACTAGGGTTTGACTACGGGGAGTGCGTTAGCAGTCGACTGCTAGAGGAAGGCAGTCGACTGATCATGTGATTAGTCGACTGGTGCTCGGTTTGTTCGACATAGAATGGAGTCTGACTCGACTACTGGGGCTAGCAGTCGAGTGAAGGCTCCATCAGTCAACTGATGGACATGATCAGTGGACTGATGTCCTATCCGTTGGATTTTTTCAGCGTGGATTACACCATTGTCTCACAGCAACAGTGTCATCAATCGACTGATGGTCCCGATCAGTCGACAGATCGGTGATTTCCAGCCCAGGCAGAAGCTTTAAATGGAGCTCGTGAAGGAGGAAATCAACAATGGTTCTTGAGGGTTTTTGGGCCGATTTGTTGCTGCAAATCAGGGTCTCCAAGTGCAAGTCAAGCAACCAAGCATTCAAGCAATCAAAAGCAAAGTGTTGTAAAGTTTTCTTTACTTGTCTTTTGTATTTGTAGTGTATCTTGCTTGTATTTGTACTATTGTAAGATCACTTGTACGAGGTTTCTCCGCCTCCGGATTGTTCCGAGAAGGAGTTATTGCATAGTGGTGTGTGATTGGCATCGCTAGAGCTCCTTAGAGCTCGATCCGTGGAGTAGGAACCGTTCGGTTCCGAACCACATTAAATAGTTGTGTTTGTGTGTTTGTTTATTTCGTTATTGCTTTATTTCTATTTCCGCTGCGCGCTAACGAGATTTGTAGAGACGAACACAATCAAATTCCATCAACGCATACTACAACGCATACAATCGAATTCTGTCAAGTAATAAATAGATTATCGATCCCACAGGGACTGAGATTCGAGTACCGATTGGTTTAGTGGGTGTTATTGTTCGGAGTTCCGTTCTAATGGTTGTGATGACGAGGGTCGTCGGTGGTCCTAACTCTAGTACGGTGTCACACGAGGAAGAGAAGGGTTGCTACGAGTCTTTTGAGGGAATTTTAGGATTTTAGTTTCGCTTGTGTGTCGCAGAACATGCTATCAATTGGGTATTATCTAGACGTCTAACTATGGTCTTGTGGAAGGGACATTATACACTTCCCCGATGAACCTTCGCATCTATTGGGAACTACCTCTGCCATACCAGGTCGACCCCTGGCTTTAGGACGGGATAGGTAGTATGAGGATGCCGAATCAATCTCCCTGACAAGTCGGAACATGTCCCTTTTCCAACTCTGTCACACCCTTCTATTTACGATTATCGAATATGAGGTCAACCCCTAGGTTCCTCTTTAATTCTCCTAAATCTTTGATACGAGGGATGTCACCCCTCGTATCGGCTACGCACAGTAAATAGAAGATCAAAACAAATAGCTATCGATCTAAACAATCACCAATTGCAAATATGATTTCAAGAACAGAAATATATTTGAAATAACATGTTCTACGCACACAAACTACTCCATAATCCTAGAATAGGAGAATCTACTCCATAAATACGAGAAGAGAAACACAAAGCATAATCGAATTCATAGAAATAATATGAATTGCGCAAGGAACATGAATTACAATGCAATGTGGCTCTTCTCTCTGGCATTGAAGTGCAGAACTTGATCATCGAGAGACTTCCTTCCTCTCTGTTGTGAGTTTCTGGTGCTTTTTAGGGCACCGATGTGTCGTCCCGGCCGTCGGGCCTCTCCCCTAGGGTTTGGGCGTAGCTTCCTTTATATAGACATCAGGCCGAATCTCCCCGAAACCTGGAAAATAACAAAATCACGTTGAAATTGTCCAGCGCCACACGACTGTGTGGATTCACACGGCCAGGCCTTGTGTGGTGTTGGGCTGCGAGCCATGTGGATTCGTAGGGCCAGGGTGTGTGTCCTATTCTAGCTGTCGAATGCCTTCTTTTCACTCCAAAAGTGCGTCATTTTCCCCATAGAATGTTGTCCTGCACACAAGAATACAAAGAGCAGATCTCCGAATTAGAAAATAGAAAATGCATGAAAAATAAAGTGAAATATGCAAGAATCAAATATAAAATGCAACGGGATGTGAGCGAAAACTACTCCTAAAATCCTATATGTTTTGCTCACATCAATTCCCCCAGACTTAAGTCTTTGCTTGTCTTCAAGCAAACCTCAGTGTCATAAAATTTTTAAAAAGATATTGTTCCATACTTAGCATATTAACTAGATTTATCATGTGATATTTTCAATCAAAGCAAAATAGATATGTTCTAAAAATCCACTAAGTTAGCTTCTCGTGCATGTTCTAAGCGAATCTTCTTGAGGAATACTTGTTCCATGGTAAGTTAAGTCGTTATCCTATAGCTTTCCTAAGATGTCCGGCTCTTAGGCACTTACCTACCCAAAGTGAGGGTCGTTCCCTAGATCTAAAACAAAGTCTCAAAGACGTGCTCGGTATTGAGAGAAATTGGTAGGTGTTTCTCCAGTAACCTAACTCGGTCTCAAAGGGGCACCTAATTATTTCCACCCACGTCAACTATTTTTTTATCTCTCATAATCTTTTTCAATTTTTCTTACTCTCTTTTTCTTTCTTTTTCTTTTCTTATTCCATTTTTTCTCTCTCTCTTGGGATTTTGATTTTTCCGATTGAGCTTCCACAATCTGAGCATCTTCAGTAACTAAAATGCTAAATCTAGAGTCACATATAGATTCCAAAGTACTAGACTACTGAGATGAATCATAACTAGCTACATACTAGATTTTTCCTTTCAGAATGTTCGTCATGTGTAGGTGTAAAAATAAAAGCTAACCAGTGTAAGTCTAGAACATTCATTAGGGCAAATAAAATAAAATACTATGAGGTAAATGAAGTTAAGCTATCCATGGAAATAACTCATGAAGAAAGCAAAATACTACAGATAGCTTATAGATATAAAAGATAAAATAAACTAAACAACCTATTTAATAAACAATACAACTAAATGCAAATATGTGAAAGCAAACTAATTAGAATACAAGAATTAAACTTATTCCAAGACTATTGTATTATACCTCTATATTATGGTAGTGTGAAAGTCAGCCTGTCTTATATCCTGAGAACTAAATAGTTACCATAATGCATGTACATTGATCGAGAGATGATGGATGCAATAGTCGCTTCAGGTTTCCTCCTCCGCCCACTATGCTTGCTGGACACTCATGTGCTGCTGAACCTCCTGACGATATATGACCTCCTCTTGGCGATAGGCAACCTCTTCCTGAAAATAAACTCGGGCCTCGTCGTAGAACTCCTTGGCCCACTGGAAGTGCTCCTGTAAGCTCTGAAACTACGCCTGCATGTAGGCATTGTGCCCCTCCCATCGCTGCCCCTGTGTCTGTTGCTCTGCGTATATGTCATCAAGGCGCGATCAAAACTCTAAAAAGTTGTAGGCAGCTATACCTGCATCCTGCTCAAGAGTAGAAGAAAAATGGTAGTGCAGGTGCAGGCTCTCGTCGTGGATTAGGTGGGCTCAAAATGATTTTTGCTTCTTCCTAGCAAGTTCTTTCTAATCCTAAACTATTTGCAAAGACATAAGTGACCATAAATCAAAGTCTAAATTATACACATGAATGCAGAAAGATTAAAAACATGTGAAATTAAACTTGGGTTGCCTCTCAAGAAGCGCTTTGTTTAAGGTCTTTTAGCTCGACCACACTCCATTATCTGAACTTGACTCCGGAGGTTCTGTAAACCTCCATTCATCTGTCTCTGTGTTGTCTTCTGGTGGGCTGGGCTTTACCTTGCTGAAAGTGTAGCCGTCTAAGAAGGGATCTCTACACTCTGACAGGTTGAAGATGATGATCTCCCCATCTACTTCCAAGGAGATCTTGTGAGCCTTTACGTCTATACACGCTCCCGCAGTCACCAGAAAGGGTCTTCCCAAGATGATGGGATTCTGGGGGTTTAGTCTTGTGTCCAATAGGATAAAATCTGTGGGTATGACAAAATTCTCAATCACCATAGGTACATGATCTAGCATGCCAATGAGCTTCTTGATCCCGTCATCCGCTATGCGAATATCTATGCCCGTTGGTTGTGTTGGTGCAATCGGCCCAGGTCACGATTGACCAGGACTCGAGCTTGGCTCGAGAGATGTTTTGATGTTAGACAAAAATATATGACAATATAATTGTCATGGTAAAGTCCAAGTCATGGGTACTTGGCATGGAAAGTCCAAGTGGGACACTTGGTATTTGGGAAAGTCCAAGTCTTGAGTACTTGACACAAGGAAAGTCCAAGCATGGGTCTTGGCATGGAAAGTCCAACATGGGTTGGCAAGGGAAAGTCCAACCTTGAGTCTTGGCATTTGAGAAGTGCAAGGGGTTTAATATTGGCAGCGTAAAGTCCAAGGGTGAAGTCTTGGCAGCATAAGTCCAATGGTTGGCGGCGTAAAGTCCAAGCGGAGTCTTGGCGGCGTAAGTCCAATGTGCCTTGGCGGTGTAGACACCGTTAGCATGACATAGCCGATGGAAGCACCTGAAGGCAAGCGCGATGGATGAACAAGTCATGGATGACTTGGAGGGATCCGAGAGGCGTGAGGTTGATGGAGGTGGCTAGAAGGCTTAGGTCTAGGCTAAGGGTGGTCTAGCAAGTATGGGGAACCATACTTGGGCTAAAACCTCATGTTTGAGGTGTGCCAGTCGACTGGTGTCATGTGGCAGTCGACTGGACTGAGTCAACTAGGGTTTGACTGTGAGAATTGCTCTAGCAGTCGACTGCCATAGGTGGGCAGTCGACTGATGGGCTCAACAGTCGACTGATCTTGTGATCAGTCGACTGGTGCTCATGAAATCGGGCACAGAATGGAGTCGAGACTCGACTAGTTGAGTAAGGCTCCATCAGTCGACTGATGGTGGATCCGTTGGACTTATCCAGCGTGGATCTAGCCGTTGTCTCACGACAACAGTGGCATCAGTCGACTGATGGTCCCGAGCAGTCGACTGATCGACTTTTTCCAGCACAAATTGAAGCTTTATAAGGAGTTCATGATGGAGGAAAATGGAATGGTTTCTTGAGGGCTTTTGGAGCGATTTGCTGCTGCAAATCAGGGTCTCCAAGTTGATATCAAGCAACCAAGTGATCAAGCATTCAAGAGCATTTGTAAAGTGTTTTCTTTACTTGTATTGCTTTGTATTTCATTGTATTTGCTTGTAGCATTTTGATTATTGTTGTAATCATATTATACGAGGTTTCTCCGCCTCCGGATTATTCTGAGAAGGAGTGTTTATTAGTGGTTGCGTGTGCATCACTAGAGTTCGTAGAGCTCGATCTGTGGAGTAGGAACCTTGAGGTTCTGAACCACGTTAAATAATTGTGTTTGCGTTTTGTCTTGCTTTTCGTTATTACTATTATTATTCCGCTGCGCATAACGAGTTTTGTAGAGATGACCGCGAACGAATTCCATCATCGTACCATCACACGACGCTATTCACCCCCCCTCTAGCGGCCTCAAATATCCTACATTTAGTATCAGAGCCCGGGGCTCTTCTACAGATTAATCGCCGTGAGCTAAAGAAGCTAGAGGGAAGATGGAATTCCAAGAACAACTCGGATGGGATATCAACACACCTATCCCCTATACCTTCTATGGACAATAAGGGTTTAGACAATGGAAGGCGAGAATTGAAGACTTCCTAATGATGAGGGACTTCGAAGAATGGTCTATCTTGATGGAGGGTTTTAGCTATCCAATAGGACCAAAGGGAGGGTTCCTCAAGAAGAAGAGATAGACCGAAGAGCAAGTCCAAGCATCCGAGAAAAATGATAAGGTGATAAAATTTTTAATTGATTTAATGCCTAACAATATCTTATGTATGTTAGGTAATTATGTAGATGCTAAAGAGTTATGGAGCCAAGTGGCAAAGCTCCATGAAAACTCATCATCGGTCCAAGAAGAAGAAGAAGAAGAGGAGTGCTCACCCTCTCAAGCTCAAGCAAGTACACCGTCATCTAAAGAGCTTGAGGATTCGGAAGTTGATAGGGAATCAATTTCCGGATCGGTGGAAGAAGTGGAAGAAGCATCCACTTCTAGGATTGAGGAGGAGAGACCATCCTCCACACTGGAGCAATCTCAAGAGGAGCCATCCACCTCCGGGAGAGATAGAGAATCCACTCCGGCGCCTACAACCACTCTAGGTAACTCAAGCAATTCGGTTTTAAACAAAAATTATATAATTTACTTTGAGTGTAGGGAATTTGGGCACTACAAGAGTAAGTGCCCAAAAAGGGTAAAGAAGGCTCAACCGGCTCCAAAAGTCAAGGATGTCAGTCCCTCAATGCATAAAAGCAAGGAGGAAGTCGTTTGCTTCAAATGCTGACAACCGGGACATTATCAGAATCAATGCCCGAAGGGGGAAAAGAAGAGGCAAAACAGAGCATCACAAGTAGGGGGAGCTACTAAGGCAAACCCTAAGGTATATCATATTAATAATGCTTTTTCTTTAGTTAAAAGTCAAAAGCATGCTAAGAAATTTAATTCTCTTGCAATTCACCATGAAAAGCATGCTAAAAATAAATATTTGTGTTTAGGAGCTAAAAGTGTCCACTTAGGAAATAAGGAGAAATTTGGGACTAATGTCCCTAAAAATACCTTACCTAGGGAATCTATCAAGAAAGTACAAGAGCACCTAGGTTTGAATCCCAAGTGGACTAGGCATATGCCTAGGAAGTCCCATGCCCAAAGACCAAATCAAAATTCTAAAATTGGGCAATTAGAATTAGAGAACCAAGCGTTGAGGTCAAGGCTTGAAAAACTAGAAAAGACCCTCAAGATTATGCAAAATCAAATGCAAGGGTCTAATGGTCAAAGTCAAGGGTCAAAACCTCAAAGTCAACATCTAGGACCCAAGAAACAAAAGTCAACCAAGGGCAAGAATGGTTTGAGTCACAAACCTAAGCCTAAGGTGGCTTACCATAATGTTCCATTTGAGTATGGAACACAAACTAAGTCTAGGAAGACCAAGATCAATAGGGAATTCATCCCTAAGGTTGACCAAAGGTTGTGCCTAGTGGCTAGGGTTTCTAGGAAACCTAGGGTAGCCACTAAGAAGGTTGCAAAGGGAGTTACCCCTAGAGTCAACCTAGGTAAAACCCAAATGACCAAGGCTAACAAGTCTAGGAGGGTCATTAGGAGGGTATCTAGGGAGGTTATCCCTAAGGAATACCTAATTAACCCTAGGAGCTCAAATAGGTTTTGGGTTCCTAAGAGCGTGATTGACTCACACTAGATGAGTTAGGGTGTGCCAACCTTGATTGGATGGGTAGTTAACTCAACCATGGTAAAGGTGGCATTTTAGGTTATTTTCAAGGTTATGGTTACCTTGGAAATACTTTTGAGCTTTAATCCTAAAAGATTTTAGGATGTACCAATATTATTTGAGAAGTTTGATAAAATGATCAAATTGGCACATTTTAGGTTTAGAGGTCATATTGTGCCATTTTGGGTTTTTGGCACACTAGGGAGATTAGTGATAATATGGAAAAATATACTTAATTATATAAAATGTCAACTAATATTAAAATTTAGGTATCATTATACCTATGTATTTTATTTGCCATGTTTTGTTTGCCATATAACATGCCATGACATCATGTTTATTTTTATCATTTATATGTCATGTTCATGTTTAGGATTAAGTCATTCAATGTCATGTGTTTTTAGATTTCATTTTATGCCATGACATCATGATTATGAGCATATGCTTATTTATATCATCATTAATGCCATAATCATTCATGCATTTGATTAAAATTGAGTTAAGCACAATTGACATGACTTGAAGTCCCATGTATAAGGGAATCAAGTAGGGTTGTCTTAGAAAATGCATAAAACCCTAGATTAAATGAACCAAAACCCATATCTCACATTAAATTGATATGTATGTGTATTTATACACCCTAGATACATGTGAGATGCTAGGATATGAGTTAAATTCAAGGTGCATAGTTTTTGCATCTAGATGAACTCAAACTCATCTTTAACCAACAAGTGGATCATTGGGAAAGCTTGTGTACAAATTATGTACATTGAGCCCAAGGAATATGATCCAAAATAAGGTTTTGAAAACATTTTAAAATCATTTTGAAAAACCTTGGTGAAGTCTATCTTTTGATAGCAATCACCATTGATGAGATTGATACAAAGTGAGCCAAAACTTAGAAGTTTTCTTCACTTTTGAGTTTTGTATCAATTTCAGTATTTTATGGGTAAAATAATTTTCAAATATTTTTCACCCATTGTATTGACTATAAGTAATATACGTATCAAATTTCGTGATTTTTCTATATACGTAGAATTACTTATGATTTTCTAAAATTCGATTCTGATAATTGAAATTCGGAAATTTGATTATCACCAACCGCCTCGTGTGATCGATGTGAGTGGCAATGATCGTATCTGATGGAGTCGACTGCCAAGCTGATTTCGGGAAAAACAAGTTTGTTTAGCACGTGTTCAGCTGTGATTAAGGTCCCTAACCACTCTTAACCCTAGGATATGCTTTGGGAAGCATTATAAAGGGTGAAAATCCATTGGATATGGATTAGGAGAGTTTTTAGGGTTTGTATCAATCTTAAGGTGAGTGAAAGTTCTATGTTGAACTTTGAACCTTGATTTTGATGGTTTAAAGTTCCTTTTGGCTTAGGGACTTCCCAAGGACATTGTTGGTGCAATGGTCAAGGGGGAGCAAGCCTTTAGGGGGAGTTATCCATCTTGGGATGATGGATGTGTTTTTCTTCTTGAAGGGGGAGAAGTTATTGGGAGAGTATCATCAATTGGGAAAATTGATGGGATTTTGAGAGACCCAATTTGAAAATTGGGAGAGTGGATAGGATTGTCTCTCTTGAGTGATATGAGACTTATCACTAGGAAGATGGTAGGCATCCTAGGTATCTTTGGACCAAGGGGGAGATTGTAAGATCTCATTGGGACATGAGACTTTGACCTCCTTGGAGAGAAAACCTTTTTGATGTTAGTTAAAAAGGGGGAGAATATTTGGGAGAAAATATTTTAGAGAAGGTTAAATTATCAATTTGGGATAATTGGTAAGGAGTTTTTGAGTTAGATGGTCTAACTCAAATGTTTTATTTTGTTTGGTTTTTGTCAAACATCAAAAAGGGGGAGATTGTTGGTGCAATCGGCCCAGGTCACGATTGACCAGGACTCGAGCTTGGCTCGAGAGATATTTTGATGTTAGACAAAAACATATGACAATGTAATTGTCATGGTAAAGTCCAAGTCATGGGTACTTGACATGGAAAGTCCAAGTGGGACACTTGGCATTTGGGAAAGTCCAAGTCTTGAGTACTTGGCACAAGGAAAGTCCAAGCATGGGTCTTGGCATGGAAAGTCCAACATGGGTTGGCAAGGGAAAGTCCAAGCTTGAGTCTTGGCATTTGAGAAGTCCAAGGGGTTTAATATTGGCAGCGTAAAGTCCAAGGGTGAAGTCTTGGCAGCATAAGTCCAATGGTTGGCGGCGTAAAGTCCAAGCGGAGTCTTGGCGGCGTAAGTCCAATGTGCCTTGGCAGTGTAGACACCGTTAGCATGACATAGCCGATGGAAGCACCTGAAGGCTAGCGTGATGGATGAACAAGTCGTGGATGACTTGGAGGGATCCGAGAGGCGTGAGGCTGATGGAGGTGGCTAGAAGGCTTAGGTCTAGGCTAAGGGTGGTCTAGCAAGTATGGGGGGACCATACTTGGGCTAAAAACTCATGTTTGAGGTGTGCCAGTCGACTGGTGCCATGTGGCAGTCGACTGGACTGAGTCAACTAGGATTTGACTGCGAGAATTGCTCTAGCAGTCGACTGATCTTGTGATCAGTCGACTGGTGCTCATGAAATCGAGCACAGAATGGAGTCGAGACTCGACTGATCGAGTAAGGCTCCATCAATCGACTGATGGGTATCATCAGTCGACTGATGGTGGATCCGTTGGACTTATCCAGCGTAGATCTAGCTGTTGTCTCATGACAACAGTGGCATCAGTCGACTGATGGTCTCGAGCAGTCGACTGATCGACTTTTTCCAGCACAGGTTGAAGCTTTATAAGGAGCTCGTGATGAAGAAAAATGGAATGGTTTCTTGAGGACTTTTGGGGCGATTTGCTGCTGCAAATCAGGGTCTCCAAGTTGATATCAAGCAACCAAGCGATCAAGCATTCAAGAGCATTTGTAAAGTGTTTTCTTTACTTGTATTGCTTTGTATTTCATTGTATTTGCTTGTAGCATTTTGATTATTGTTGTAATCATATTGTATAAGGTTTCTCCGCCTCCGAATTTTTTTGAGAAGGAGTGTTTATTAGTGGTTGTGTGTGCATCACTAGAGCTCGTAGAGCTCGATCCGTGGAGTAGGAACCTTGAGGTTCCAAACCACGTTAAACAATTGTGTTTGTGTGTTTGTCTTGCTTTTCGTTATTACTATTATTATTCCACTGTGCATAACGAGTTTTGTAGAGACGACCACGAACGAATTCTATCATCGTACCATCACACGACGCTATTCACCCCCCTCTAGCGGCCTCAAATATCCTACAGGTTGTATACCGCCCAACCCCATCTCTTGGTAGAATGTGTAGGGCATCACACTAACTGATGACCCTAAATCGCACAACACTTCATCGAAGCTCTCACCATAAATCGAGCAGGGTATAACAAATTCACCAGGGTCCTCAAGCTTGGGTGGAATTTTATCTTCAATTTCAGCCTGGATTGGCAAGGTCGATATCATGGTCGCACATCCCTTGGCAAATTTATTTTTCTATGCTACTCTCTCGCTACACACTCCCTCTTCCTTGACCTGACTCGGCTCGAGTAATGATGGAGAGCTATCCATGGTTTGCGCTACTGTTTGAGCTATTTGGGCCACTTGTGTTTCCAACATCCTCGTGTGACTTGCAAGACCATCAACAGTGACCTTCAAATCCCTAAGTGACTCTTCTGATTTTTGATGTTGGCGTCGAAATTCTTTATTGGTCTTCCATCATTAGTTCTAGCAATTCTTTGCCTTTATATTCTTTGCCCATACTCCAGATGGTTGGGAATTCCCCGAGTTATTCCGATAGGAAAAATTCGGGTGGTTACTCCATCCAAGATTGTAAGTGCTAGAGTATGGATTGTTGGGAATTTGATGGTGGTGCCCAACCGCATCAACATGCTCAATCTGCCTTGCCCTCCATAATAGTCCTCTTGATATGCTGATGCTCCCTCTTCAAAAGTATTGGCCGTACATGCAGAATTAGGGTTTAGAGAGTCGAACCGTTTGCTAAGTGCGTCCATCCTTGTCGCTAGGTGGTCTACAGAGTTGACAGCATATCGTCCCGCTGCAGGAGCTGGGTGACTACGCTCGGAAGCCCATTGATGGTGGTTCTGAGCCACCTCTTCAATCAGCTCCTCTGCTTCCTCGATAGTCTTGTTCATTAGTGTTTCTCCTGCAGCAGAATCGAGAGACACTTTTGTAGCAAACGTGATCCCATTATAGAAGATGTGGATCACCAGCCACCTTTCCAGTCCATGATGGGGGCATTGGTAGAGTAGCCCCTTGTAGCGATCCCAGGCTTCGAATAAAGACTCCCCTTCCTTCTGACGGAAGCTTGATTAGATAGCGCATGTGAGCAGTCTTGCTTGGTGGGAAAAATTTGTTTAAAAATTACTGCTCACACTGCTCCCATGTAATAATGCTTTCTAATGGCAAGGAGTGAAGTCATGCCTCAGCCTTATCCCGCAATGAGAAAGGGAATAGGCTCAGGCGGAGCGCATCGGAAGGTACTCCATTGATCTTCATTGTCAAGCAGATTTCCAAAAATGTCTCCAGGTGTCGGTTCGGGTCTTCAGTCGCAGCTCCCCTGAATTGACTTTGCTAGACCATGTGTTCAAGAGCAGGTTTTAATTCAAAATTGTTAGCTGTAATGGACGATCCAGCTATACTCGGCCTAAATCCTTTGGCACTAGGGGTTGCATAATCCTGCAAAGGTTGGCTACCTACGTTCACCACGGATGCGTCTGGGTCCTCCACCCTCTTCTGTTCAGCTCTCCTGCGATGGTAGGTTCATTCGATTTCTAGATCTATCGGAATCAGGCCTTCCGATGCTAAGCGTCTATGCATATGAAGAACCGAGCCACAAAATTAGGAGTCTACCTAATGCTTAGATAAACAGAAAATAGCCTAAACAAATGCTAAATCAAATGCAGAAAATTTAAAATAAAGGTTAATACAATGTAATTACTGAAATAAATCTAAACTTACTCTATATATTAAAAACCTAAAACTGAAGTAAATCAAATAAAAGTGAAAAATAAAGCAAATAAATAAATCTACCCTATGTCCGATCCAATTATCCACCTCCAGCGGTGCCAAAAACTTGATGCACGCGAACGCGACCTCAAATCTCACGACGGGAACCGTTGAGAACTCGAAGCGCGCACTCACTCTCAACGCTTGCAAGTGCACAGATATCGTCAAGTAATAAAAAGATTATCGATCCCACAGAGACTGAGATTCAAGTACCGATTGGTTTAGTGGACGTTACAGTTCGGAGTTCCGTTCTAATGGTTGTGATGACGAGGGTTGTCGGCGGTCCTAACTCTAGTATGGTGCCATGCGGAGGAAGAGAAGGGTTGCTACGAGTCTTTTGAGGGAATTTTAGGATTTCGATTTCGCTTGTGTGTCGCAGAACACGCTATCAATTGGGTATTATCTAGACGTCTAACTATGGTCTTGTGGAAGGGACATCATACATTTCCCCAATGAGCCTTCACATCTATTGAGAACTACCTCTGCCATACCATGTCGACCCCTAACTTTAGGACGGGATAGGCGGTACGAGGATGCCGGATCAATCCCTATGACGAGTCAGAACGTGTCACATTTCCGACTCTATCACACCCTTCTATTTACGGTTATCGAAGATGAGTTCAACCCCTAGGTTCCTCCTTAATTCTCCTAAATCTTTGATACGAGAGCTGTCACCCCTCGTATCGGCTATGCACAGTAAATATAAGATCAAAACAAATAGTTATCGATCTAAATAATCACCAATTGCAAATATGATTTCAAGAACAGAAATATATTTGAAATAACATATTCTACGCACACAAACTACTCCATAATCCTTGCATAGGAGAATCTACTCCATAAATACAAGAAGAGAAACACAAAGCATAATCGAATTCATAGAAATAATGTAAATTGCACAAGGAACGTGAATTACAATGCAATGCGGCTCTTCTCTCTAGCGTTGAAGTGCAGAACTTGATCACCGAGAGACTTCATTCCTCCCCGTTGTGAGTTAAAGTTAGTCAACTCGACCTACTAGGACTTCCTGTTAAGTCTGCACACTTAACACTCATATCAGAACACAAGTAAGTCCTAACTTTAACTTTGGTTTATACATCAAAACTAAGGAGTGACGCTCTCTGTACCAATAATTTTTCCCTTTTTGATGTATGACAACACATTAGTTAAAGTTAAGAGAATCAATTTTGTAATATTCAAATTTGACATATATCATTAATGCATTGAGCTAGAATTGTATATGCTGTTAGGGATCGTTTGGAAGCTAGAGGGGGGGTGAATAGCATTTTTCGGTTTCTACAAAAATGATTAGCGGAAGCAAACACAATAATATATGTAAAAACAATAACAAAACACAAACAAGGCCTTTTACGTGGTTCGGAGATAGCGCTCCTACTCCACGGTGATCCTTAAGGTGGATCAATCCAAGCAATATCCACTAATAAGCTTTCTTTACAAAACAACTCCTCTTCTTTACAAAGAATGAAGATCTAAGCTTAGAGAGAAGAGGAGGAGATTTAAATCACTTAGAAAGCTAGAGAATTCATGGAGGCTCTTGAGAGGGATTAGAAAATAAGAATTCACCCCAAAAACCTCCACCAACCCTCTTTTTATAGAGAAGAGGCTGATTTTCCCATTGGAGCACGATCAGTCGACTAATGTACAACATCAGTCGACTGCTGGCGTGGTTAACGGCTTCTGAATAGCCGGATTCATGGGATTCAGAGTCGTTTCATCCAACGACACTTTCATCAGTCGACTGATGGAGTGATCACGGCCGCAGTCGAGTGCGACTCCATTCTGTGCTTGTTTTTTTACGCCATCACCGACCGCCATTGTTGGCTGATCGATCAGACTATCGATCGCCTTGGTCACATCACGACTTCTGGTCACGTCATCGCTCGGTCGTGGTTTCACCACTCGGTCGACACGACCGATCGATATACATCGTATCGGTCGATGCGATACTCATCAAGTGTGAATATTTCACACTTGATTTCACCCCATAGACCTAGACTTAACCTCCTAGCTCTTCCTTAAGCCTTGCGCCTTCAGGATCCCTCCGAGTCCGCGACTTGTTCATCCTTTGCGCCTTGCTTCCAAGAGCTTCCTTCGGTTTTGTCATGTCTAGGGTTTTCCTTTGCCAAAGCGTGCTTGGACTTTATGCCGCCAAGTCTACATGCTTGGACTTACGCTGTCAAGACTTGCTTTTGGACTCCCTTTGCCAAGGTCTGTTTGGATTTAATGCTGCCAAGGCAACATGCTTGGTCTTATGCTGCCAAACCTTTACCTTGGACTTTTCTTTCACCAAGTCTTCATACTTGGATTTTCCTGTCACTTAAACATCATCACAATTTAGATCACAAATTGTTGCCTAACTTAGATGATTATCTAAACATCAAAACATATAAATGCTTGGGGCATTGTTGCACCAACATATGCATGAGATGCTCATAAGCATGAAAACTTTCTTTACTTTAAATTTATCTAACTTTAAATCTCCTCTCTCCCCCTTTGGCATACATCAAAATCATAACTAAGCACTAAATTCCACAATTTAAAGATGAGGAATAACACTTTTTAAACATAATAACTAAAGATTATAAACTTGCTTGACAAGCTTCACCAAAAATGCCTAAGATTTTGAAAATAATTTATCAATGCCCCACTAAATCCATACAATAAGATTTTCTTTTAAAAATAGGATCTTCCCCTTAATCTTTGCATTTCAAAATTTTCAAAAGTATTTAACCTTTAAAGAAGATTAAATTTCTAAAATTTACAAAATTATGAAAATATCCAAAAGTCAAAGTTTTCAAAACTCTTAATTTTTCAGTTTTCTAAACTCCCCCTTTAATTTTTTTTTGAAATTCTCAAAAATTTCAAAACTTTGAAACTCCCCCTTAATATTTTTGAAATTATCTTAATTTTTAAAACTTTTAAAACTCCCTCTTAATATTCTTGAATTTTTCCAAATTCTTGAATTTTCAAAAAATTTTAACTCCCCCTCAATAAAAATATTTTTTTTTTAAATTTTAAATTTTCAAAACTTTACAAAACTTCCCCTCAATAAAATCTAAATGAAACTTAAAGTTTTCAAAATTTTCAACATTTATTCTAAGATTAAGTTAAGATGATGCGAATGAGATAGAAAAATATCCAAGCATGAATTCCTAAACATTATTTTTATACTTAAAAATATACATCTAAAAATTGTCCTTAAAGCAAATGTCCAACTCTTTATTAGATCAAGTGATATAGACTAATCATCAAGCTTTGAATTAGAGTTAGTCACCCAAGTAATTGATTTGCTTTTTAAACCCCATGTTGGTTCATGTCGATGCACTGAGTCTATATCTGGAACCTAGGGTGCAGTTCTAACATCTCACGTCTATCTTCGTGGCTCAATACATAAACAGGTAATCCTAGTGTTTGTGAGATGCAAAGGCTTACCTAGGTCTATAGGATCATGAAATCTAAATTGACCTAGGCTAGATTGATTTTTAATTTTCCTTCAAGAAAATAAAATAATATTACTTAACAAAATAGATTTTGAGTGATGAACATGAAAGCATCCTAGTCTATTAAGCATAATCCAAGTTGTCTTATAAGCATACTAAATTCAATCTCTAAAAGTGGTTTTGTGAAGATGTCAGCAAGATTAGATTTGGACTCAACATAGTTGAGTTCAATACTACCCTTTGCCACATGATCTCTTACAAAATGATGTTTAACATCAATATGTTTAGTACATGAGTGATGGATTAGATTTTTAGTTAAGTTTATTGAACTTATGTTATCAACTAATGTTTTGACCTTTTGTAATCTAATTCAAAATCTTTAAGTGTGTGCATCATCCATAATAATTGTGTCACACATTCACCTATGCTATGTATTCGACTTCGGTTATGGAGAGAGCAACACAATGTTGCTTCCTACTGAACCATCTTACTAAGCATGATCCTAAGAGTTGACACCTTCCACTACTACTTTTTCTATTTAGTTTGCACCCCGCATAGTCTGAGTCAGAGTATCCTACTAACTCAAAGTTATTAGATCTTGGGTACCACATACCCACATCAATTGTTCCTTTAATGTATCTTAGGATTCTTTTGACATGTGTTAAATGTGATTCCTTAGCACAAGTTTGATATCTAGCACACATATACTTACTGCAAATAATATGTCGGGTCTACATACAGTTAAGTATAGTAAACTACCTATGACACTTCTATAATACTTTATATCTATAGATTTTCCTTCTTTGTCATCATTTAATATAACATTTGTTGCCATGGGTGTTTTTATATATTTTGCATTTTCCATTCCAAATCTTTTAATCAACTCTCTTGCATATTTGTTTTAATATATATAGTTACCATCTCTTGTTTGTTTTATTTGTAAACCTAAGAAGAAGTTTAATTCACCTACTAGATTCATTTCGAATTCTTGTTCCATTAAGTTTATAAACTCTTTCAAGAAATTTGAATTTGTTGATCTAAATACTATACATCTACATATATTTGAGCAATCAAAATATCTTGGTTCAAGGTTTTTACAAAGAGAGTTGAGTCAATTTGATTTTGTCTGAAGCCTTTTGAGATTAAGTATGAAGATAGTCTCTCATACCAGGCTCTAAGAGTTTGTTTTAATCCATACAAGGCCTTTTTTAATTTATATACATGATTAGGATATTCTAAGCTCTCAAAACCTGGGCGGTAAACTTACGTATACCTCTTCTTTTATTACTCCATTTAAAAAGGATGATTTAACATCCATTTGGTATAGCTTGAATCCTTTGTGTGCCGCATAAGCTAGCAACATCCTAATTAACTCAAGTCTAGCTACTGGGGCATAAGTTTCATCATAGTCTAACTCTTCTACTTGCCATTAGCTACTAATCGAGCTTTATTCCTTATGATTTCTCTTTAATCGTTTTAATTTATTTATAAATACCCATTTAGTGTCTATTATTGATTTATTTGATGATGGAGGTACTAGGTCCCACACTTCATTTTTATTGAATTGCGCTAGTTCTTCTTGCATGACTATTATTCAATCAGTATCTGGTAAAGCCTCATCTATTGATTTTGGTTCTATCTTTGATATTAATGCGATTTGACTCAAGTTTCTTAAGGCTGATCTAGTTTGAACTTCTAGAGTTGGATTTCTTAATACTTTTTTAAGAGGATGGTTAGGATTAATTCTAGATGTTGTCTTGATATTGGGTGTGTTCTTCTTCATCATGTATATTTTCATTTACCCCATCTTGATTATCTTTCAATGTGTTTATTTGATCATTTGTAATTTCTTCTTCATCAAACTTTACATTAGTCGTTTCTTCAATTTTTAGAGTTTTCTTATTATAAATCATATAGGCTCTACTAGTTGTCGAATATCCAAGATATATTCCTTCATCGGTTTTTGAAGAGAATTTTCCAAGATGGTCTTTTGTATTTAAAATAAATACTTTGCATCCAAATACTTTTAGATATTTTATTGAAGGTATTTTATTATTAAAAATTTCATAAGATGTTTTATTATGTAATTTATTAATTATTATTCTATTTTGCACATAACATGTATTATTTATAGCTTCGACCCATAAGTAACTAGGTAAGTTATATTCATTTAACATTAACCTAGCAGCTTCTTGTAGAGTTCTATTTTTTCTTTCTACTATTTCATTTTATTGGGGTGTTCTATGACATAAATATTCATGGTGATATCCATTTTCTAGACATGTTGTTGTAAAATTTTGACTTTTAAACTCACCTCCATTATCATTTCGTATTCTTTTTATCTTAAGATCTTTTTCATTTTCTATTTGTTTACTAAAGTTTTTAAACACTTCAAATGTTTTATATTTTTGTTTTTAGGAATTTTACCCATGTAAAACCTAGAGTAATCATCTATTATCACTAAACAATATAAATTCCCACTTAGTGATTTTATCCCATGTGAATCGAACAAGTCTAAGTGAATTAGCTCAAGTATTGAACTTGTTTGACCTTGATTAGTCAATGTTTTCCTTATTGGCAAGCATTACAAACTTTGTTTTCAATATTTTTAAGTTTAGGCAAACCTTTAACTAAGTTAGTTTCACTTAACTTCGTTATACTCCTAAAGTGTTATGTCAAATGACACTTGATTGAGGATCTTTCTAAATTTATTGAATATATTTTTTATTTCTAGCTTCTTTAAGTGATATTTTAAAGTTTTTCTATATTTTTAATCAAACATTCATTTGATAAAAACTTTACTTCATAACCAGCATCACATAACTGACTTATACTAAGCAAATTAAATTTAAAATTCTCTATAAGTAAAACTTTCTTTATAATAAAATTTGACTCTAATTCAATGTTACCTGATCCAATTATCTTAAGTTTGCCATTGTTTCCAAAAGCAATTGAACCTAGATTCTTGAAGCTTAATTGTGAGAATTTTTTACTATCTCCAGTAATGTGTCTAGAGCAGCCACTATCCAGAATCTATTGGTCCATTCTGGAGTCCTATATGAATTAAAAATTCTTAAGATTATTCACACCTTGATTAAGATGAATCATCTTGAATTGATTTGAGTTAATTAAGTCAATTTGATTAGGTTGAAATGGTTAAGTTGAATTGATTAGATGAGTACACAAAAGCGAAATAAAGACAAGTAAATAAAACTAAAGTATATCGACACTTCGGCGTTTCCAGTCGACTGGATATGTCCCAATCGACTCCAGCTCACCCGGCTCCGCATCGGGAAGTTTGCCTTCCCAAATGCAAACTCTTTCCATCTGTGTCCGGATCTTTGATCGATCACACTAATCCGCCAATCGTATCGGTCGATTAGACCATTCTCGATCATTGGAATCTTTTCGATCAGCGATACCTCTAAAATGAGATTAGCAAAAGCAAACAATATAATATCCAATAACAGTAGTAATACTGCTCGATCTCGACTTTTAAGTCCCACGCGGACTATCTATTGGATCGACGCCTAGCTTTGTTCCTCTATAGAGGACTCGGCCTCACCTCTCCACTTGAGGCTTACCTGCCGACTGCCATGTTGGACTTACCATTCTTGACATTCGATCTGACCCACTAGGGCTTCCACCAGTTGTCCGGTCTGTCTGACCCAGCTGGACTTTTTGTCGATTGTCTGGTCTTCTGATCTAATCGATCTTCATGCTAAATGTCTGGTCCACTTGACCCATCTGGACTTCATGCCTGGTGTCCAGTCCTCCTGATTTGTCAAGACTTTTGCCTAGTATCCAGTCAACTCAACCTACTAGGACTTCCTGTTAAACCTGCACACTTAACACTCATATCTGAACACAAGTCCTAACTTTAACTCTGGTTTATATATCAAAACTAAAGAGTGGTGCTCTCTGCACCAACAGGTACGACACATGCTTATCAAGCATCGCTCTCCAACATCCATTGATCCTACACACAAAGTAGTTGGATCGAATATTAGAAATTTTAAATTGATTTAGACATCTTTAACCTAGGTTTCATCTCGCCCTTTCTATGTGATCAATCAAGTTAACGTTATATGTTTTGTGAGATGAATCCAATTTTATTTAGTTAATTTTAATGACGATAAAAATTATTTAAATTTTTGTTAGATTCAAGTTTAGTTTGGGCTAATCGAGTAACTTTTTCCAAAATTAATTTTCAGATAGTGGTGAGGCATATGACCTTCTTGGATATCAGGTGAACCACTTCCTCAGACAAAGTTGATTAGGGAATTAAGTACTAGACTTGCTTTAGACTAAACTTTTTTTTAACTAGTTAAAGACTAGGTGAGTTAGCTTCGATTAGTTCCACTCAACTTAGTGCACTAGGTAGGATGCATCCAGCCTAGGCATGCACTTCGAAGAGATTCCCTAACTTACTATCAGTTCACTTTGTGTTAGTACTAGGTTATTCAAATTTAAATTTATTTATTTCCTATCTATTCCATTCTAAGTTAAGCAATTAAATTAAGCATGCAAAACTAAATTAATCAAGTAATTAAGCAAACAAGTTTAGTATTGGCTTCCCTTGAATCATTGAATCAATACTGTCTATCCACATAGTGGATTTGATCCTTGGAAATCCAATACTTGGTTGAACCTAGTTGTGATGTTAAATTGATCTTAGGGAATCATGCTTGAATTCTTCTACATTTACGATTGACAAGTGACATAAATGATCTATTTGTTGATCTAAACCAGAGTCCAATCTGTAGGGAGTTGCTTCGGAGGCTCATTGGCTCCCATGTCCCCGGATTAAAATTTTCACTAATGAAAGAATTAATCCGGATGGGATGAGCTTCCTTAGCACAACCATTTCGTCATCGTGCTAACAACTTGAGTGATCGCTTGAACAAACTAGTTGTTCAAGCAACACAACTTTTCTAGTTGGTTAGCCACGGAAGAGACGATGAACGGATCGCCGGTTTTTGTGTTTGTCTTCGGGGTCCATGATTATACAATATATTTTCATACACACACATGTATAATCAAAACATAAAAGAACATGCTCAGATCTGTAATTAAAGTTAAAATAAAACTTTATACCTTACGATCTTCTACCGTATGTCCTATCCTTCTCGTGGACGACGTGTGGACGAAGATCCTCCACGAGTAGAAGCCTTCTAGATCGCGTTCTCCTCTACCTTGTCCGCTGCGAACAAAGAGAAGAACCAACAAATACCTATCCTTTCTAGAACCGGCCACCAAATTAGGGAATTTGGTGCAACCGCCGGCCAAGGATCAAATGGATGAAGCGCCGGCCAACTTGAAGAAGGGTTGCCGCCGGCCACCAAGGAGAAAGGGAGGAAGATGAACGCCGGCCACCAATGGAAGGAGAACCGCCGGCCAAGGAAGAAGGGAGAGGCCTCTAGGATGGGCGCCGGCCAAGTGTTGATGGAGGAGGATGGGCGCCGACAATCAACTAGAAGGAAGAAGGTTGCCGCCCACTTGTTTTGCTCCAAAACCCTAGCCGCCCAAAAACCCTAGCCGCCCACTTGTGGTAGAGCCAAACCCTAATTCTCTATCTCATTCATGCCGCCCAAGCCTAAGCCTCTATTTATAGAATTGGGCTTAAGCCTCCTTTAATCTCCACCGTTGGATCTAGGGATTTAATCTCCACCGTCGGATCTAGGGTTTTATCCCAACCGTCGGATCTAGGGTTTTATCCCAACCGTCGGATCTAGGATTTCATCCCAACCGTCGGATCTAGGGTTTCATCCCAACCGTCGGATCTAGGGTTTCATCCTAACCATCGGATCTTAGGGATTTAATCCCAACCGTTGGTTCTAGGGTTTTGTTTTACATTCTTGGATCTAGACTTCACAAGGATTATATTAGGCTACAATAGGGACCATAAGGAGGAGTTGGATCTTGGCCACCCGATGGATCGGAACCACACAAACTTGATCCATCAATGATGTTCCATTCCACTAGAGGATCATCATTGAACTACCTCACCAACCCCCATAAATTAATATGGGCTCCATATATTATTCGTACATTAATCTCCCCGTGTTTAAGATATCGAATGTCCGTCAATTAATTGATTTACTGACCATCAATTAATTAACATCTAGTTCCTCGAGTAGTACCACTCAACCTTATCATCATGTTGACTAAGTCAACCAGCTGGGTTTACATGATGAACCTTATGAGCTCCTCAAGGGGACATCATCAACCTAATATATAAGACACGGTTTCCTCCTATAATCAACGACACACCATGTAAATAATATCATTTCCCAACTTATCGGGCATATTGATTTAATCCATCTAAATCTCACCCTCTGGTAAATCAAAAAAATAAATACCAAGTACATGTGCCCGTTATTATATCGGGATTAAGAGCATGTACAACATAATATCCGAGGTTCGATTCAATTATGTAGTCAGTACTAAATTGAATCACCTCTATGTCGGTCCTGCTCAATACACCTAAGTGTACTAGTGTAACTTTATGTTCAAGACAAAACAATACCAAGCTACACTACAACCATGCCAATGGTTTGTCCAAAACCATCTTGGTCGTGAGCCTCTACTTATATTTTACAAGGGACTGATAACATGACCTTCTGTGCCACACCAAGCACCATGTTATCTACAATGTAAAATATTAGACAATATGCACACATATATAATAAATATATAAAGTGCAAACAATGATCATGTGATTCTTATTCCAAAATAAAATGTTCATACAAAAAGAGCTAGGCTTTCAGTATACATTCCAACACAATCTTGTTGTACACGGCTCTTTGAGTTCCAAGGATTAGGTCAAGACCCCTGGAGCATAATATGAACCTTTCCAATGATGTCCTAGGCTCTTGAACTTGCCCTTTCAAGAGATAATCATCTTCCTCAAGTTTTTTGACTTGAGTCGAGTTTTCCTCTTGAACTTGACTAGTTGAAGAGGTTAGGCTAGCCTTGTGCTTAAGGATTTTAACCTCCTTAAGTAAAGACTCGACTTTAGACTTGGACTTAGTCAATTTATTATTCAAAAATTTTGTAGCATCATACAAAGTTTTAATTAATGAATGACTCACCTTGATCAACCCTTTTGAACCAGATACGGAATCGTGGCTTGACTCGAATTCGAGCTTGGTGTCGGATTCAGACTCGGACTCGTGTTGACCTCGAACTCGAACTCGGACTTGGACATGGACGGTCTTGCCACGATAACCAAGTTGTTGACTAGGCCTTCTTCTTACTCGGACAATTCCTCCCATGTTGTGTTGAGTGCTTTCTTGGTTTGTGGTCATTTATTCTTTAACTTCGGACACTCGAACATGAAGTGTCTCTTCTTGTTGCACTAGTAGCACTTGAAGTTTTGACTTGTGTCGAATCTCTTCTCCTTCGTTGGCTTGGTTGGTTGCCTTCTACGCCTGATCAACTTTCGAACTAGGTTGACTAGTTCGGTCTCCATCTCTTCATCTAACTCCGATTCGGACTCGTCTTCCTCAGAAGGAGGCTTGCTTTTTTCCTTCTTTTGACCTACAAATAAGGCAATACTTTTCTCGACCAGGGCCGAATTAAACTGCTCATGTAATTCAAATTCAAAAAACATTTCATCTAACCTAATTTTAGACAAATCTCTATATACTTTGTAAGCATCAACCATGGATGCCCACAAAGTAGTCCTAGGAAAGGCTCTTAGAGCGTGCCTTATGATGTTGTGGTTCTCCACCTTCTATCCGATGGCATGAAGGTCATTTAATATGTCTTGGATGTGAGCATGGAGTTGGCTCGCGATTTCATTATCCTGTATTTTTAGATTATATAGATTATTAACTAAAATGTCTCTCTTACATACCTTCGTGTCAAATGCCCCTTTGTGGAGTTCGATGAGCATATTCCAAAGATCCTTGGCGCTGATGAAGGGACCAATGCGGTTGAGCTCCTTCTTGGCTAAGTTGCATTGCAAGATTTGAGTGGCTTTGCATCGGCTTCAACTTGTCACTTCATTGCATTAGTCTACTTGTCACAGTCCAAAAACTCTCCTTGATCATTAGAGCATCCACAACCCTCATCCATTATAACACCCTCCACCTCATTAAAAAGCATGGGGTCCACTGCCACATACTCATTATAACAACATATTTCTTTCACCCACATCCCTTTTAACATTAATACTCATTATTTATGGGTCTTACAGTCCACTCAATTATCTCAAATTATATCATATTAAATAAATACATTTTAAAAATGTTTTAAAATATTAAAATTATTATTATTATTTTTAATAATAATCTTACTTTTTAAAAAAATAATAATATTATTATTTAAATATATTTATTAAATAAAATATATGTTTGTAAGAAATACCACAACAGAAGAAGTATTTAAATAAGGCATGATATTTTTCCTTGAAGAGAACCTGAAACAGTTAAACTAGAAGAAGATTTGGCATAAGATGTGGGCGCACCTTATGAAAACTAAATGACTAAAATTACAAAGTTGGGAAAATGAAATTTATTTAAAATTACCATGTAATTATGAAATTGAAATGCAATAATAACTTAGAATAAACCACACTATGATGAAATTAAAAATAACATATGAAATACGAATTCATGGATTATTGTTGTATTGCCCCCAAATATGCTCAACTAAGTCGGCGCGAAGTTGACGATGAACTTGAGTGTCATGTAGCTCAAAATTTGTTCGAAGATTATCCTGAAATCCTCGGTTTGAGCCATGGATAGGTTGTGCGGGTTCGTCACCTTCTTCGTTGTACCTATTTGTCACGTGACCTCCCTCATCCTCAACAATCATGTTATGTAAAATAATGCATGCTAATATGATTTGTTTTAACTTTTTCCTATACCAATAATGAGCTGGACCTCTGACAATCGCCCATCGAGATTGGAGCACCCCAAATGCCCGTTCGACATCTTTTCTTACAGACTCCTGTCTTTCCTTGAACAACTTCCTCTTGGGATCCTTCGGGCAAGGAAAAGCCTTAACGAAAGTAGCCCACTCGGGATATATTCCATCTGTTAGATAATAACCCTTCATATATATATAGTGTCGTTCACCGTAAAATTAATCTCTAGCGTATTTCCTTGTAAGACATTGTTGAATATGGGAGATTCATATAACACGTTAATATCGTTACGTGAATCGGCGACTCCAAAGAATACATGCCATATCCACAAGTCATGAGACGCGACTGCTTCAAGTACGATTATTGGTGACCCATGTCCCCTTGTAAATTGACATTTCCAAGCAACTGGACAATTTTTCCATTTCCAGTGAATACAATCAAGGCTACCCAACATGCTAGGAAAGTCGTGTCTCTCATCATGCATTTGAAGAAGACGTTGAATATCATCAGCATTTGGTCGTCTCAAGTACCTATCACCAAATATTTCAACCACATATTCACAGAACTTGAAAAGACACATGATGGCAGTTGATTCACCCATACGTAAGTACTCGTCAAGATGGTCGACAGGGACTCCATAAGCCAATTGACGAATCGCAGCGATGCATTTTTGTAGTGGTGACAATCCTTTTCTTCGCACAGCATCATCCCTATGTTGAAAAAATGATGAATGATTCTCTAATGCATTCACTATGCGGAGGAATAACTCTCTTCGCATTCGAAATCGTCTTCGAAATATTTCATTGTGATACATAGGGTTTATAGAGAAATAATCATTGGCGAGCCTCTCATGTTTGACCTCATGATTTCTTTGGACGAACCTTCTTCTTCTGCGTGTGTCCCACCTCTGATATGCTTCCATAAGTTGTTGGTGTTGTTGAAGATCCAATAACATCAGTTCTTCACCCGGATCATAAGCTTGCTCATCGATTTCAACATGGACTTCGTCTTCGCTTGTCGAGCTGGAACTTAAGCTAGAGCTGCCTATAGAATGAGATATTTTTAAAGGAAACACGTTTTAGTATATGTGTTTGAGAAATGGTATGATAGTCGAATGAAAATCTCATAGCACAATGTGTCTATATAGGTGATTTGCAATGGCTAGATTGCAACAGCTAGTTGCAACGACTAGTTTGCAACGGCTAGTTTGTAACGCCTAGTTTGCAACGGCTAGTTTGTAACGCCTAGTTTGCAACGGCTAGTTTTCGACGGCTAGTTGCAACAGATACTTTCCGACGGCTAGTTGAAAGAGCTAGTTTACAACGACTATTTTGCAAAATCTAATAATTAAAAATCACATTAATCGAAATGAGAAATACGATAATTAAAAATTATAATCACTCGAAAATACAATAATACTAGAAAATGAACATTGAGTAAACAATTTAGATATTCCATCTTGACCTAATATCCTAGCATATGCATTCATGTATGATAAGTTACTCCTTTGTCATCTGCGAGGTGTCTTTGTTAAATATTTTATACTCCTTCAATTTCAAGTGATGATTCTTAGCTTCAGATTTGGACAAAACAACTTTTGCCTTAATCTCCTCTACTTCAAGTTGTTTTTGCTTCAGATCGACTTCGAACTTCTTCACGCCTGTGTACTCAGTGAACTTTGCAAAAATATTATTATAGTTTATTGACAGATCCTCTATGGTCGATTTTACTTTGTCTTTTCCCTTTCTTTTTGCTGCCTTCTATCCCATCGGACGAGTATCTTCATCATCTAGGTTTATACTCACATCTTGGTTAGAGGAGATGTTGTTTGCTCCTGACTCTGAGGTCCTCATCTTCTTTGTGGCCACAAAGTGATCAGTGGACTGTGGAGTAAACATTGAACGGTCTTTAACAATTCTCCATACATGCTCGAGATTGAATGCAATGCCATTGTTTTCGGATCAATATTTTTCATATGCAAACCTCAATATATCTTCATCACTGTGACCACTTCGATATGAACTGTAAACACTATTGTAATTTGCGTTGAATCGATATACCTTCTTTTGGATTGTATTGTGCCAATGTGACCATATAGCATTTGCACTTCTGGTGTTTGAATATGAGGGACGATTCTCATTGTAGTAGCTTGCAACACGTCTCTAAAAAGCATCCGCCTTTTGATCATTGTCAATTATTGGGTCATCGCTGATAGTGACAAAACTTCTCGCTAAGACCTCGTCTTTAACCTTTGTCCAACTTGAACGCTTTCTTGTACCCTCAGTATTTGAAACTGCTTTTTCAAAATTGACCACCTCAATTGGAGATTCACGGTCGAAAAGTTGAGTCTCGGGGACAAAAGTCTGAGTTGCAAGTTCATTCGACATCGGAGGAGTGAAAGACATACCAATTGTGTGTGGGGTACCATATCCATGAACAACCGACGGCGTAAAATACGGATGACTCATGTTTTGCCAATATCCGACTGGAAGTGGTTGATATGGACCTCGAATGGCATAATTTAGATGATTCATAGGATTTCTAAAACTTTGGAAATTTTGAAAATTTTATGGAGGAAATGGTATATTTGGAAATGGATGTGGGTATTGATAATTTGGTGGAATTTGAGAAGATGAATATTCCTGTGGGTTGCTGGTAGAATTCAAGAGATTTGTAAAAAATTCCCTATTGTTTTCATCCATTTCGGATAGAAAATAAGATTGCAGGAATCTAAAAAAATATATGGGGAGGATATTTAGAGAGTAGAATTGGAGAGTATAGTGAATTGGAATAAAAATATATGTACACATTAGTGGATATTTATAGATGGAATTTTGAACTAGTCATTAAAAAATAACCATTAAAAAACTAACCATTTTATTCAATTTATAATTTTTTAATAAATATAATTTAAAAAAAATACACATGGGGTGGGCCCGCTAGGGCTGCCCCACCCCATGTTCCACTTGAACACGTTCAATGTCTTGAACGCGTTCAAGTGGAGGGGTGTTATATCACCCCTCCACAACGCGTGTTAATGCAGGGGGGCGTTATAACACCCCCCCCCCCCCCCCACCCCCCCATTAACAACTTTGCAAGTGTCCTTAGTCAATAGATAGAAACCCATTTGGATAACAATCCACATATCAACTTGCATCTTAAGGTAACATTCCATCCGACCCTTCCAATAACGGAAGTCATCTCCATTAAAGAATGGAGGTCAGATGGTGTTGTACCCCTCAAGATGGGCCATTGATTACCTTGTAAAACAAAAACACAAACTGGTGTTTCCATGACTTCGCCTTGGTTTAGTAGTATGATAGAGAAGAATAAAAATTGAAATACACAAACAAAACCGAAAAATAAAGATAAAAATTTGCTCAAAGTGGTGGTTTCACCAAAATTGAGCGCCTCCAGCTCTGATACAAATTGTAGGACCGAAAAACACGCTAGAGGGGGGGGGGGTGAATAGCGTCTAAAAACTTTTCTTTCTTTCGTTTTAAAACCAAAGCTTGCAGTGGAAAAACAAAATTAAAAGACTCAAGTACAAGAAGGAGTTTGACTTGGTTCACAGTCTACCGGCTGCTAGTCTAAGGCCCTGCGATCCTTGATCGCTTTCGAAGGGCAATCATTAATAAAGTCTCTTCCTCATTGGAGGTAAGAGAAAAAGCAATTACAAATAAAATGAAAAGGGTTGGTAACAACCTTATTGGTCCCTATACAAGTTAAGTACAAAAGCAAACTATGAAAATATACCGACACAAATAAAGGAAAGATGTAGCGTTGTGGGGTTTGAAAGACAACCACAAGAAGTGCTCGAATATCTCCATGGTTTAACACCTTAGAGAGATGTTCAATATAATTCAAGAGCTTAAA
This sequence comes from Wurfbainia villosa, assembly GCA_025175895.1. Classification (NCBI taxonomy): domain Eukaryota; kingdom Viridiplantae; phylum Streptophyta; class Magnoliopsida; order Zingiberales; family Zingiberaceae; genus Wurfbainia; species Wurfbainia villosa. Next base: position 108,682,562 of record CM045987.1, on the reverse strand, counting down.
ATTGTTGATCATGAGTTGACCGATGAACAAAGGGTTCAGACAGTGATTCGTTCCTTTTCAGATTCTTGGGAGACCATGAAATAGAACCTAACTCACAATGAGAGTATAAAGACTTCTGCTGATTTCTCACGTCATGTTGAACTGGAGGCTGAGAGAATTTAATCCGCGAGGATTTCATGACAAACTTTTATAGCTGCCAATTCTGGAGGATCATTTGGATCCAAGAAGAAAAAATGGTTCAAGAAAGGGAAAGGAAAAAAACAAAGGAAGCTAATGTTGTTACTCGGCTAGGCCCAAACAAGGAGAAGGGAAAAAAGACTGGGCAGAAATCTAAAAGCAAGTTGACTTGCTTTAATTGTGACAAGAAGGGTCACTTCACTCGAGAATGTTCAGAGGCAAAAAAGGTAAATCCAAGTATATCTTCCTTTCCTAAGTATTATGTTGCTAGTACTGTGTTGTTAGCTGATTCTTATCCTTTGTGGATTATAGATTCGGGACCAACGAATCATGTAGCTTGGGAGTGAGTTATATTTGTGGAGTACCATCGGGTACATACTAGCAACAAGTGGATATATATAGGAAACAATGCAAGAGTGAAGTCAAAAGAGTTGACACTTGCAAACTTAATCTTCGTGGTGGAAGTACTTTGTTTCTACATGATGTTATGTATGCACCTGAGATTCAACGGGATCTAGTTTTCGTCATATGTCTTCTTGATTTAGGGTATTGTATAAATTTTTACAGCTGATGTGTTGAACTTAAAATTGACTCAATGTTGATTGGATATTTTTTAACTAATGGTTTCATGGTTCTTGATATAGAACTGGATATCAATTATGGAATGATGGTTGTTTTTCAAACATTGCACTTACTAGTGAAGCAGATATAACAGATGTTGTTTGACATGCTAGATTAGAACATATAGGATAAGAACGTATGAATCAGTTAGTTAGAGAGGGTCTATTGGGCACTCATGCTAAGATTAACTTATCTATATGTGAACATTATCTTGCTAGAAAAACAACTAGAAAACTATTTGGTAAGGCTATTAGGGTTGATTCACCATTGCAATTAATTCATTTAGGTATTTGTGGTATAATGAATATGAAGGCTAGACATGGAGATTCCTATTTCATTACATGTATTGATGATTTCACTAGCTATGGTCATGTGTATTTGATTTCTCATGAATCTGAAGCATTGGATTGCTTCCTTCGTTATATGAACGAAGTTGAGATGTAAGGTTAAGACCTTACACACTGAACGTGGAGTTGAATATTTGTCTAATCAGTTCAAGATAATTTGTAATGATAAAGAGATTATTAAACAGCTAACAATTCTGGGAACTCCACAATAAAATGGGATTACTGAAAGAAGAAATATGACTCTTCTTGAAATGATTAGGTCTATGATGATTTAGGTCAATTTGTCCATTTCCTATTGGAGAGATGCATTGTTAGTAGCGGCTTATATACTTTATAGAGTACCTTCTAAATCAGTTCCATCTACCCCATATGAACATTGGAGAAGCAAAAAATCAAATTTAAGTAATCTGAGACTCTGGGGGTCAACTATCTATGTTCATGAAAGTTCTCATAAATATGAAAAACTAGAACCTAGAGATAAGAAATGTATCTTTGTAAGATATTCTGAGACCTCCAAAGGTTATATTTTTATTGGTGAGCAACAAGATAGAACCATCTCCGAAATAGAGTCGAGAGTTGTTACTTTTCTCGAAACTAAATTCCCATCTAGTATTGGGGATCATGTGGTGCACTAGAGGGGGGTGAATAGCGCTTCTTTGATTTATACAAGAATTGTTAGCAAAGGTAGGAACAAAAACAAAACTAGAAAGGAAATCAAAACACAATGCTAACACCCGATATAACGTGGTTCGGAGATTCACCCCTACTCCATAACAATCCTTAAGATGGATTGCTCCTTGCAAGTTTCCATTAAACTTCTCATTTGGATGAACACCAAGGTGGAGAAATCTTTCTTAAATCAATCTCTCTTCTTCTTACAGGATTTGAATAATGAGTTTAGGAAGAAGAGATTGAGAGAAAATGACTTAGAAAAATTTGAAGAGCTTTAGTATGAAAATTTTGAATGAGAGCATTAACCTCTCCAAGATCCCAAAACCACTTCTTATAGAATTTAGGTGTTTTGTCCATTACTGCCTTCGCTATTTGACTACTAAAAACTAGCAGTCAACTGGTACGACCATTGAGATAATCCAACGGCTTCTGACTCCACCGTGATCCACAATTGCTCGATCGTCACCACTCAATGGATACTTCATCAGTGGACTGATCACTAGATCAGTCGACTGATTGCAACTCAGTCAAGTGACTTCATAGAAAGCAGTCGACTCAGAAAATTTTTGTGTCGTGCTTTATTTTCAAAAGAAAACGATCCTTTCTTGGTATCAGAGCTATGTTTCTTGGCTAAAATCCCTTATATTCCAGGTTGAAGGTACGGGTCTCTAACTATCCTTTTTGTTTCAATACAACCTTTATCTTCATTAATGGTTTATGATAAGGCGAAAGATTTTGTTAATTGATTGCAAAAGACCGTAGTGAACGTAAGACTCCAGGGAGAGCCGTGTCCCGTCGGGTGAGCAAGAAAATTTTACAAAATCCTAAGCCGTAAGTAAGCCGGAAATTGGATGAGTGATAGATAGAGACAAGGACACTCTTAGATGGAAGCGTTTCACTACAATTTGAAGGCTATATTCCTATTTCTGAAAATAGGATTGCATCTGTCAACCAGGATGATATGGAAATAGGGGAAGCAGAACAAGAAATTTTGGCTGTTATCACCACAGAAGAACTAGTACTTGAAGTACTAAAAACAAATCCTGAAGCAAAGATACCCACGAGGAAGACGACAGGATCAATCGGGTATGACCTTTCAATATGCTATAATTATGAAATCCAACCAGGAGGTAGAGCATTAATAGAAACTGGATTAGCGTTCGCTATTCCGGAAGGACACTACGGAAGAATAGCTCCTAAATCTGGGATTTCATGGAAGAAAGGCATTCAAATTGGAGCTGGAGTAATTGATAATGACTACCGAGGCCAGGTATATATTTTGGTTTTCAATATGACTTCAGAGATTCTAAAATTATCACAGGGAGAAGTAGTGGCTCAACTTATCCTAGAGAAGGCCAGCATTATTCCAGTCCAACAAGTGGAGCGACTTATCCCACACAAGAAGGCAACAACAAGGATTTGGGGAAAGTAGTACTCAAATGGGTACAGAAGCATGGGACAAACTTATGAAGAAATTATGCCCTCCCTCCATTTTTGAAGAACAAACTTTATTCACACTGCAAGATGAAGAATGGATTAATCCATTTGCGAAAGGTGGTGGAGAGAGAAGTTCTCAAAATACAGAAGAAAATATAGAAGAAATCTGGGATACTTTGGGGCAGCCCAGTGGAAAATTTGACTATTATGTCAAATACACAATACCAAAGCATGATTGGGATATGAGTCTTATTACCCCATCTTGGGGAGATTCTGATCAAGAAGATGAAGAGGAAACATTCTATTCTTCAAAAACAACATTGAACGATGAAGATGAAGGTGATGAGATATTATCTGATACTGAAGAAGTGGTTTTCACTCAGCTAGATGATGCAGAAATGGATTATCCTTTAATAAGGAATATTCTAGCATCATCAGGAGCAACATCTGCATTTAATCCACCAGATGATTCAGTCATGGGTCCTCCACAATATGGCCCTGCATCAAGACCAGCCGGAAGGATGAATCCTTACAATACTATGGATCTTTCTCATTCAAAAGTGGGGCGATTCAAGGAAGGGTATAACAATGAATTATGGCAACTCCCTCCTGCGCCAAAAGCAGTGCATACGGTCTTACCTGATGATATTGGTTTGTATAACGATGTCATTTCCAGGTGGGAATCAATTACTACTAATGTAATTGACTCAAAAATTTGGGTTGATAAGAGATCCAAAGTACTATATATTGAAAATCTATTGGGGGAAATTGAGAAGAAGACTTTCATCCAATGGAGAATGATGTTCCCTGATCAATATGATAAGTAAATCAATGCAGCAGATGAAACGCAAAATGTTCTGTCACAGATAAGAAGAATAATCACCCTAGAAGATGTTAGGGCAATCTCTTGCCGTAATATGGTTTTGATGGTGTGGCAAAGGGTTTAAGTTAGTTTGATATGTTGATTTGATATGTGCGTTGAAGTCGTGCAGGACTTAGTAATTCGCACATGGAGCCGTGGCGAGTTTCACATCTCATGACTCGTGCCTTGAGTCGGTGAAGGATAGCTTTACGGAAGCCGTGCGCTTGGAGCATCCGAGGGACCGCCGGACGAGAAGCTTGGAGTGAAGCCGGAGGAAGTAGACTTCGAGGCAAGAGACGCGAAGGAGCATTGCAGAGTCGTGCGCCTGATGCTGCCGAGGGACGTGGCCGAGAACGAAGAGAACTTCGAAGGCGAGGGACTCCGAGAGATGAGAGTGAGCGATTGTAACCCGGGGAGGGGTAGCTCTTAGGTGAAACTTGGCCATTTGGCCAAGTGTCGGATGGGTTTTTCGACACCGCCGATCGCCATGTCATGGCGGCAATGATCGCTGAATGAATGTAGTTCGACCGGTATACGATCGATCGAGGTGGCGTGAGCCGATCGCTATACGCGGCGCCGATCGCCAAGATTAGCAGCCGATCTCAAGGCGGCCGATCGGGTCAATAGGGTTTTGGCCACAGAACCGTTCGTAGCCGACTGGGCAGTCGACTACGGAGGCAGCAGTCGACTGATGAGGTCCATCAGTCGACTGCCAAGAGTTCCGTTGGACTACAACGGTCGGGATCCGACGTGTTCGGAGGCCGTTGAGGCAATGATCGCCAAGGGCGGCAATGACCGTGGCGGCCAACGGGAAGAAATCAGCCCTCTCTATAAAAAGAGAGGGTGTGAGCCTTTGAGAGGCTAATGCTTATGCTCCAAGTGATCTTCCTAGTGCCCCACAAGCTCTAAACTCTTCTTACTCGCTTTTACTCCATTCTATTTGTAAGAAGAGTGATCTTGATTGTAAAGGTTACCTCCACCTAGCTTGGTGCAAAGGAGAGACCATTTAGTGGATTGGTTTAGCTGAGTGATTCACCGAGGACGAATCGGGGACCGTGGATTAGCGGCGTAGCCGTGAACCACGTTACATTCTTTGTTAGCATTTGTTTTCTCGTATTTCTATTTGCTTGTCTTTATTAGTCTTCCGCTTGCGCTAATTAGTTTTGTAGACGAGCAAATACCGACATCCAATCAAAAAGAGCTATTCACCCCCCTCTAGCCGGCCATTCGATCCCCAACAAGTGGTATCAGAGCAAAGGAAAGCTTGTCGAGGACTAACCGCCACAACAAGCAACATTCAAAATGGCCGGCTCAAACATCCACCCACCGAAGTTCGACGGTGAATTCTCTTGGTGGAAAAAGAGAATGAAGGTATTCTTCGAGACCGATTTTGATATTATGCTAATAATGGAAAATGGGTTCGAGTTGCCTAGGGATGAAAAGGGTGAACCAATCGAAAAATCACGATGGACTAAGAAGCAAAGAGAGGAGCACCTTGCGAACTCAAAGGCAAAACATCATCTTTTCAATGTGCTCCCCCAACAAGAGATCAACCGGATCGGAGAATGTGCTAGCGCCAAAGAGATGTGGGAGAAGCTTATAGAACTCCATGAAGGCACATCCGAGGCCAAGCTAGCAAGGAGAGACCTCCTCCGCTCCCAACTCTCAAACATCAAATTAGAAAAGGGAGAAAAGGTAACTTCCCTACATTCTAGATTTAAAGAAATATTAATTGGGATAACAAGTGTAGGTGAGAAGCTATCAAACCGGGATATGGTAATGAAGGCCATAGATGTCTTTCCCCGGTCCTCAAGATGGAGCTCCATGGTGGACTCATTTTATATCTCCAAGAACTTAGAAGTAAGCACCTTGGAGGAATTCTTCTCAACAATGGAGCTTCATGAAACTAGGCTAGAAGGAATACAAGAAGAGCCTAGAATCCAACCCTCAAGAGGAGTAGCCTTGATAGCGAACAAGGGGAAGAAGAAGATGGAAGTCCCCTCCTCATCCGATGAAGCCTCTACCTCCTCCATGGATAGCACGGAAGAAGCCTACATGGTAAGGAAGGTAAGGCGTGCATTTAAGAATTTTAGATTTGATAAATCTCATGATAGGAATAGAAGACCAAGGGGGAAGGTCATATGCTACAATTGCCAAGGAGAAGGGCACATAAGGGATAATTGTCCCCTCTTAAACAAAAGCAAAGAAGAAAAGAAAAAGAAGGAAGAAAAGAAGAAGAAAAAGGGGAGCAAGAAGAAAAAGGAAGAGGAGAAGAAGACAAAGGAAAAGGGAAAGGTCAAAGCCCTAAAGGCAAGGACTTGGGATGACCCATCCTCATCCTCTTCATCATCATCGGATGAGGAGAATGCCTTTGTCACCAATTTAGCCTTGATGGCCTTTGATGACTTGGATTGCTCTTCCTCCGAAAATGAAGGATCAAGCTCAAGAGGAGAGAGCTCAAGTGAAGGGGGAGCTTCTACATCCTCCTCATCCGAAGAAGAAGAAGAAGATATGGAAACTATGGTAACGAAAGCTTCTCCTAAGAAAATAGTTTCCATAATTTCTAGTTTAACTAAGGACTTATTTGGAATGAAAAAGAAAAATAAAAGCATGCTTAATCAAATTAAGGCTTTGGAATATAAGCTAGAAAATGCATGTTTAAATAATAATGATACCTCTTCTTGCCATGATGATGCATGCTCACATGATTATATACCTTTGGATGTTAATGATGCATGCATAGAGGAAAATAGGGCATTAAGGGAAAAGGTAGATTATTTAACCAAAGCCCTAGAGAAATTCACAATTGGCTCCAACACCTTAAATATGATCTTAGGGAGCCAAAGAGCTAGTTTCAACAAGAAAGGCCCAGGATACAAAGAAAAGAAAAATGAAAAGGCCTATAAATGCCTAATAGCTAGGGGACAAGATAAAAAGAAAGTAATTGCTAAGAAATGGATCCCCAAGGATTATTTAGTGAACCCAATAGGAAAGAATTTATTTTGGGTTCCAAAATCCATCCTTAAGGGTTAGAAAACCCCTAGGGTAGTCAACCATATGAACTTGACCTATATCATATTTTGGTTGACTTAGGATGACGGGACAACATTTTTTTTTTTGATAGTGTTGGGTGATGATAACGTGCCCATAAATAGGTAATAATGCTCAAATCATGTTGATTAATGTAATTGCTATGTATATGTGTAATCATGATTTATGATATTGGGCACGTCATCATGAGAAATAGGTTTAAATCATGCTTTAGGTGATAATTTATTTATTATCATCACATAATACCTAATGCATGGTTATAAATTGATGAAAACATGCATTTCATGATCATAATGTGAAATTAAATCATATATGTCATTATGATCATGTAGGTTGTTAGGTTGATACTTAACCATGATAGAATTGCATGAATATATTGGTTAAGTATATACAAATACCCCCTAGGATGCATCTCACACTCACTATAGGCTAACTTGATTGCAAACTTAGCATGGGTGAGATATTAGGATGATACAAATGTCCACTAATGCCTATGGCATTTAGATGGTCATTTAAAGTATCAAAATAGCAATAATAGACCAATCATGGGGAAGACTTATGTTTAATTCATAGACATATTGCCCAAAGATCATGGTTGGATATTTCATATTTTTTCAAAACAATTCCTTAATCTAAAATCTATGTATTCATGTTTTGGAACAATTCAAAGCAAGACTAGGTGTTAAAATGGATACTAACATGCTCAAAAACTAGTGGTTTTTCAAGTGTTTGGATTTTTGACAAATCTCGGAAAATATAATGATTTTTCATGAAAAACTATTTTTCCTTGATAGATATACTTAATAGAAATATGCTCCTCAAATTTCATGATTTTTCGAATTTTCTGGAATTTTTAATGCATTTCTGAAAATCATCCAGAAAATCAGAAATTCGGATTCCTTTGTGCCAGTCGACTGCCATACTGATAGCAGTCGACTGATGGATTGTGAACAAGTACAGTAACTTGTTTTTATCAGGTTTTGACTGATTTTAATGTATGTTTCTCTTTATACTTGATGCCATGTGCCTTTAACTTAGTGTTAATCTTTTTGATGGTGTCAAAGGGGGAGAAATAATTATGTTTAAGTTAATTATTTTAGGGGGAGAAATATATGATAGGGGGAGGAGAAAATTTGTATAGAGAGTTTCATGGATTAAGGGGGAGTTGCATGTTGTTATATCATGTTTATCTTTACATGCTTTCTTACCTTAGAATTTATATCAAATGTTTTTTACCTAACTTAAACGGATTGTCACACATCAAAAAGGGGGAGATTGTTAGGGCAATCTCTTGCCGTAATATGGTTTTGATGGTGTGGCAAAGGGTTTAAGTTAGTTTGATATGTTGATTTGATATGTGCGTTGAAGTCGTGCAGGACTTAGTAATTCGCACATGGAGCCGTGGCGAGTTTCACATCTCATGACTCGTGCCTTGAGTCGGTGAAGGATAGCTTTACGGAAGCCGTGCGCTTGGAGCATCCGAGGGACCGCCGGACGAGAAGCTTGGAGTGAAGCCGGAGGAAGTAGACTTCGAGGCAAGAGACGCGAAGGTGCATTGCGCAGTCGTCGCGTCGATGTCGCCGAGGCGTGGCGAGAACGAAGAGAACTTCGGCGAGGGACTCCGAGATGAGTGAGCGATTGTAACCCGGGAGGGTAGCTCTTAGGTGAAACTTGGCCATTTGGCCAAGTGTCGGATGGGTTTTCGACACATCATTGCCATGTCATGGCAATCATCGCTTCCGAAGTCGAATGTAGTTCGACCGTATACGATCGATCGAGCGTAGCCGATCGCCATACGCGGGCCGATCAAGAGGCAGCCAATGATCGTCAAGGCGCAATGATCGGTCAATAGGGTTTTGGCCACAGAATATGTAGTCGATCGGCCGATTACGAGCAGCGTGATCGATGAGGTCCATCAGTCGACTGCCAAGAGTTCCATTGGACTACAACGGTCGGGATCTGACATGTTCGGAGGTCGCTGAGGACGGCCGATCGCCAAGGGCGCAATGATCGTGGTGGCGGCCAACGGAAGAAATCAGCCTCTCTATAAAAGAGAGGGTGTGAGCCTTTGAGAGGCTAATGCTTATGCTCCAAGTGATCTTCCTAGTGCCCCACAAGCTCTAAACTCTTCTTACTCGCTTTTACTCCATTCTATTTGTAAGAAGAGTGATCTTGATTGTAAAGGTTACCTCCACCTAGCTTGGTGCAAAGGAGAGACCATTTAGTGGATTGGTTTAGCGGAGTGATTCACCGAGGACGAATCGGGGACCGTGGATTAGCGGCGTAGCTGTGAACCACGTTACATTCTTTGTTAGCGTTTGTTTTCTCGTATTTCTATTTGCTTGTCTTTATTAGTTTTCCGCTTGCGCTAATTAGTTTTGTAGATGAGCAAATACCGGCATCCAATCAAAAAGGGCTATTCACCCCCCTCTAGCCGACCATTCGATCCCCAACAGAAGATCCCACTTCAGGGTCAACAGCGGAGCAGAACCAGGCTTATCTTGATCTAGAAAGATTAGCTTGTCCAAGCACAAAGGAATTGGTTGCCTATATGAACCAATACAAAGAGCTAGCAGCAAAGACAGGCAGAATGTTCATTAATGAAGAATTATCAAGTAAGTTCTACAGGAAAATGCCTCCATTAATTGGAAATTATCTTGAGCAGAAGTTTCAGGAACGCTACCCAGGAAACACTATAGGAGTTCTTCCCCGAATTCATCACGCTTATCAAGAACTCAAGGAGATGTGCAAACAGGCTTCACTTCAAAGGAGCCTAAAAGACTTGCAGTTTTGTTCACAAATACCTCTGCCCAGTTACTACCAGGGACAGAAGAGGTATGGTCTAAGAAAGGCCCAGAGTTACAAAGGAAAACCTCACAAATCACACGCGTTAGGTGTGATAAAAAGAAGTACCAGCATAGATGAGAACCAAGGTAAGAAAGTGCAAATGCTACATATGTGGAGAAGAAGGACATTTTGCAAGGGAATGTCGAAACAAAACAGGAAACAAGGAGAGAATAGCAATGCTCAACGAAATTGATCTACCAGAAGAATTTGATGTTGTATTAGTAGACCAAGATGAAACTGAAAGTGACGCCATTTGCAGCATATCAGAAGGAGAGATGGATACTAAACAACACTGTAGCATGGTAATGACTACTTTTCACGAAAAGAATTCTTGTTTGTTCTTTTGGTGAAGATAAAGGTCAGGTTCAAATTAATATCCCTGAGGAACAAGCTTATTGTGATAACACATGGCTACATAACAAGGAAGTCCAGACTATTTATGCTGGGTGCAAATTCTGTGGAAGGGATACCAAAATCAGGTCCAGAATTAATTGCAGTAATTGTAATCTAATAGCTTGTGCACCTTGTGCAGATCATTACTTAAAGCAGGAAGTAGTAACAGAACCAGCACCTGTCCAGCACAATGATAAAGCACTGATCAAAGAATTAACGGAATATATTACTTTTCATTGGCGAAAATTCGGTGATGATGGAAATTGACAGGCTCAATAGGAAATCAGCAGAGGAGACTTTATATCATGACCTTGAAAGAGAATTTGAAGAAATGAACCCAGAAAATCTTGAAAAAGGAAAGGAACAGGTCAATTACCTTGAAGAAAGAACTATTTCTAAAATAGGTATTGAACATCATTCCAAGCGTATGATAAACAGGCTTTACAATATGATGGTTGTACTGGAAATTCCTAACCATGCTCCAATCAAAGTTAGTACAATTTTAGATACAGGAGCCACAACATGCTGCATAGACAAAAGGGCAGTCCCAGAAAGCATTCTGGAAAAGAACCCTTACACCATTGTAATAAATGGTGTAAATTCCAGGCAATTGGAAAAATGGAAGCTAAAAGGCGGACAAATGATCATAGGGGATAACAAGTTCAGAATTCCCTTCACTTATTCATTTGATATGTCTCTTGGGGATGGAATTCAAATGGTGGTAGGCTGCAATTTCATTTGAAACATGCAGGGAGGACTTCGGATTGAAGGTAACCTAATCACTATTTATAAAAATGTTACCTCAATAACCACAAATGATGCAGCAATCCATGCAATACAAGAATTGAGCATGGATGAGGAAGAATATCTGAATATTCAGGAGAAAGTCTATTATGCTATGGAGCCATCAAATCCAAAAATTTTTAGAAAGCATGAGGAGTTAATTGAAAAATTGAAGAATCAGGGATATATAGGCGAAGACCCACTGAAATATTGGTCAAAAAATAGAATTTTGTGCAAAATAGATATTATCAATCATGATATCACCATTCAGGATAAGCCTTTATCTCATATAACTCCCCTCATGAAGCAGGCATTTGAAAAGCATATTAAAGCATTACTCCAGTTGAAGGTTATCAGGCAAAGCAAAAGTAGGCACAGAACTATGGCCATGATTGTACAGTCAGGTACTAGTATTGATCCCATTACAAAGAAGGAAGTAAGAGGGAAGGAAATAATGGTTTTCAACTATAAAACCCTGAATGACAATACCTACAAAGATCAATACAACCTTCCAGGCATCAACACTATCTTGAAAAAGGTGGGAAATTCAAAAATTTACTCAAAATTTGATCTCAAATTAGGATTTCATCAGATAGCTATGGATCCTGAGTCTATGGAATGGACGACTTTTATTAGCCCTTCTGGACTTTACGAATGGCTAGTAATGCCATTTGGCTTGAAAAATGCACCATGCCCTGCATAGAAGAAATACTGGAGCTATGGTACTAGTAGTGTTACGAGATATAAGATGGAGAGGTGACAGATCCATTATTGCTACAATGGAAATGGATTTGAGCAGAGGAACCCAGATGGTATATGTTATCCCTGACTTGATGATCAATGTTGAAGACTTTACAAATAACATCGAGTTATCCATTCAAACACATGGATATCAGGAGTGGAAGGGAGGAACTAGCAATCTACTAATCACAAGGATGATGGTAGGGCGTCTAACCAATACTAGTTTCACTAATTTCTCCTACAATGTTCAGAATGTTACAGACTACCTGGTTAGTAGAGGAGTCAACGCAATCCCAGGCACAAGATTCACTACTGAAGAACTACAACAACAAAGATGGATACTCTTAGATGGTACTGCAAAACCTGGAATACCTTGATCTTGCTAAGAATTACTCCAGTTGAAGGTTATCAGGCCAAGCAAAAGTAGGCACAAAACTATGGCCATGATTGTACAGTCAGGTACTAGTATTGATCCCATTACAAAGAAGGAAGTAAGAGGGAAGGAAAGAATGGTTTTCAACTATAAAACCCTGAATGACAATACCTACAAAGATCAATACAGCCTTCCAGGCATCAACACTATCTTGAAGAAGGTGGGAAATTCAAAAATTTACTCAAAATTTGATCTCAAATCAGGATTTCATCAGATAGCTATGGATCCTGAGTCTGTGGAATGGACGACTTTTATTAGCCCTTCTGGACTTTACGAATGGCTAGTAATGCCATTTGGCTTGAAAAATGCACCTGCTGCATTTCAGAGGAAAATGGATTCCTGCTTTCAAGATTCACTATCCAGGTTAATTGAAGAGAAGGAGGAAGCCATCCACATGATCAGAACTGAGGATGAATGAACAAGGATCATGCATCCTGACACAACGACTTCATTTGATTATAAACTCTTGAATCAATATGAAGCTTTAGTCGCATCAACCACAAAGAATACATTCCCTCCAGAGGAACATGACAAAAGAAAAAGAATGGCAGAAATTGAAGAAGAATCAATCAATCAACTTTCTTTCACCTTCAAAGAGCTGGAGCTGATTCAGCAGGTAAAAGAATCAGACTTTTATTGCAGGTGACACTGGGAAGGAGCCAAGCAACATTACTTCTGGGAGAAGTCTCAGGACATGGGGAGGATAAGACGTGACATTTGGCGTGTCTCAAACTCATTGAATGATATATACAGAGACATAAGGCAGATGCCTCCCTAAAAGCAGTGATGAGCCCAAAACTGAGAAGACTGAGCCCCGGGGAGCCGTCTTCTCAAACAACTGTAAAGGTTGTGCTGTCTTATCAAATAATTATGCTGTGAGTTGTAAAGTGTTTTTCTTTAGTCTGTGTGACTGTAAAGTCTTTTATGATAGAAAGGGTAGTGGAAATGAAGGACGATGGGGACAAAATGGTTACCCGCTTCAATTCCAATACAACCTTCCTCATTATAAAAGGACTAGAGTAGTAGAAGGTTTGACACACTCGAGCAACACCAAGTACATCATAGTTCTTTCTTCAAGGTAACTGACCTGTTCCTTTCCTTTTTCAAGATTTTCTGGGTTCATTTTTTCAAATTCTCTTTCAAGGTCATGATACAAAGTCTCCTCTGCTGATTTCCTATTGAGCCTGTCAATTTCCATCATCACCGAATTTTCTCGCCAATGAAAAGTAATATATTCCGCTAATTAATTCTTGATCGTGCTTTATCATTGTGCCGACAGGTCTACATTACTTCCTGCTTTAAGTAATAATCTGCACAAGGTGCACAAGCTATTAGATTACAATTACTGCAATTAATTCTGGACCTGATTTTGGTATCCCTTCCGCAGAATTTGCACCCAGCATAAATAGTCTGGACTTCCTTGTTATGTAGCCATGTGTGATCACAATAAGCTTGTTCCTCAGGGATATTAATTTGAACCTGCCAGCCTCTATCTTCACCAAAAAGAACAAACAAGAATTCTTTTTCAGGAAAAGTAGCTGTTACCATGCTACAGTGTTGTTCAGTATCCATCTCTCCTTCTGATATGCTGCAAATGGCATCACTTTCAGTTCCATCTTGGTCTACTGATACAACATCAAATTCTTCTGGTAGATCAATTTCGTTGAGCATTGCTATTCTCTCCTTGTTTCCTGTTTAGTTTCGACATTCCCTTGCAAAATGTCCTTCTTCTCCACATATGTAGCATTTGCACTTTCTTACCTTGGTTCTGTCATGCTGGTACTTCTTTTTGATCACACGAACATGTGATTTGTGAGGTTTTCCTTTGTAACTCTGGGCCTTTCTCAGACCATACCTCTTCTGTCCCTGGTAGTAACTGGGCAGAGGTATTTGTGAACAAAACTGTAAGTCTTTTAGGCTCCTTTGAAGTGAAGCCTATTTGCACATCTCCTTGAGTTCTTGATAAGCATGATGAATTCGGGGAAGAACTCCTATAGCGTTTCCTGGGTAGCATTCCTGAAACTTCTGCTCAAGATAATTTCCAATTAATGGAGGCATTTTCTGGTAGAACTTACTTGATAATTCTTCATTAATGAACATTCTGCCTGTCTTTGCTGCTAGCTCTTTGTATTGGTTCATATAGGCAACCAATTCCTTTGTGCTTGGACAAGCTAATATTTATAGATCAAGATAAGCCTGGTTCTGCTCCGCTGTTGACCCTGAAGTGGGATCTTCTAGGGTGATTATTCTTCTTATCTGTGTGAACATTTTATGCGTTTCATCTCGCATTGATTAGCTTATCATATTGATCAGGGAACATCATTCTCCAATGGATGAAAGTCTTCTTCTCAATTTCCCCCAATAGATTTTCAATATATAGTACTTTGGATCTCTTATCAGCCCAAATTTTTGAGTCAATTACATTAGTAGTAATTGATTCCCACCTGGAAATGACATCGTTATACAAACTAATATCATCAGGTAAGACCAGAAGTGCACCTGTTTGTTGCTGGGCAGGAGGGAGTTGCCATAATTCATTGTTATACCCTTCCTTGAATCGCCCCACTTTACAACTCACAACATAATTATTTGATAAGACAGCACAACCTTTACAGTTGTTTGAGAAGACGGCTCCCCGGGGCTCAGTCTTCTCAGTTTTGGGCTCACCACTGCTTTTAGGGAGGCATCTGCCTTATGTCTCTGTATATATCATTCAATGAGTTTGAGACACGCCAAATGTCACGTCTTATCCTCCCCATGTCCTGAGACTTCTCCCAGAAGTAATGTTGCTTGGCTCCTTCCCAGTGTCGCCTGCAATAAAAGTCTGATTCTTTTACCTGCTGAATCAGCTCCAGCTCTTTGAAGGCGAAAGAAAGTTGATTGATTGATTCTTCTTCAATTTTCACCATTCTTTTTCTTTTGTCATGTTCCTCTGGAGGGAATGTATTCTTTGTGGTTGATGCGACTAAAGCTTCATATTGATTCAAGAGTTTGTAATCAAATGAAGTCGTTGTGTCAGGATGCATGATCCTTGTCCATTCATCCTCAATTCTGATCATGTGGATGGCTTCCTCCTTCTCTTTAATTAACCTGGATAGTGAATCTTGAAAGCAGGAATCCATTTTCCTCTGAAATGCAGCAGGTGCATTTTTCAAGCCAAATGGCATTACTAGCCATTCGTAAAGTCCAGAAGGGCTAATAAAAGCCATCCATTCCACAGACTCAGGATCCATAGCTATCTGATGGAATCCTGATTTGAGATCAAATTTTGAGTAAATTTTTGAATTTCCCACCTTCTTCAAGATGCTGCAAATGGCATCACTTTCAGTTTCATCTTGGTCTACTGATACAACATCAAATTCTTCTGGTAGATCAATTTCATTGAGCATTGCTATTCTCTCCTTGTTTCCTGTTTTGTTTCGACATTCCCTTGCAAAATGTCCTTCTTCTCCACTTATGTAGCATTTGCACTTTCTTACCTTGGTTCTGTCATGCTGGTACTTCTTTTTGATCACACGAACGTGTGATTTGTGAGGTTTTCCTTTGTAACTCTGGGCCTTTCTCAGACCATACCTCTTCTGTCCCTGGTAGTAACTGGCCAGAGGTATTTGTGAACAAAACTGCAAGTCTTTTAGGCTCCTTTGAAGTGAAGCCTGTTTGCACATCTCCTTGAGTTCTTGATACCACAACATGCTGCATAGACAAAAGGGCAGTCCCGGAAAGCATTCTGAAAAAGAACCCTTACACCATGGTAATAAATGGTGTAAATTCCAGGCAATTGGCAAAATGGAAGCTAAAAGGCGGACAAATGATCATAGGGGATAACAAGTTCAGAATTCCCTTCACTTATTCATTTGATATGTCTCTTGGGGATGGAATTCAAATGGTGGTAGGCTACAATTTCATCTGAAACATGCAGGGAGGACTTCGGATTGAAGGTAACCTAATCACTATTTATAAAAATGTTACCTCAATAACCACAAATGATGCAGCGGTCCATGCAATACAAGAATTGAGCATGGATGAGGAAGAATATCTAAATATTCAGGAGAAAGTCTATTGTGCTATGGAGCCATCAAATCCAAAAAATTTCAAAAAGCATGAGGAGTTAATTGAAAAATTGAAGAATCAGGGATATATAGGCGAAGACCCACTGAAATATTGGTCAAAAAACAGAATTTTGTGCAAAATAGATAAAAGGGAGTAATGCTTTAATATCTCATCACCTTCATCTTCATCGTTCAATGTTGTTTTTGAAGAATAGAATGTTTCCTCTTCATCTTCTTGATCAGAATCTCCCCAAGATGGGGTAATAAGACTCATATCCCAATCATGCTTTGGTATTGTGTATTTGACATAATAGTCAAATTTTCCACTGGGCTGCCCCAAAGTATCCCAGATTTCTTCTGTATTTTGAGAACTTCTCTCTCCACCACCTTTTGCAAATGGATTAATCCATTCTTCATCTTGCAGTGTGAATAAAGTTTGTTCTTCAGAAATGGAGGGAGGGCATAATTTCTTCATAAGTTTGCCCCATGCTTCTGTACCCATTTGAATACTACTTTCCCCAAATCCTTGTTGTTGCCTTACTGTGTCGGATAGTTGTTCCACTTGTTGGGTGGAATAATCTTTGGCCTTCTCTAGGATAAGTTGAGCCACTACTTCTCCCTGTGATAATTTTAGAATCTCTGAAGTCATATTGAAAACCAAAATATATACCTGGCCTCGGTAGTCATTATCAATTACTCCAGCTCCAATTTGAATGCCTTTCTTCCATGAAATCCCAGATTTAGGAGATATTCTTCCGTAGTGTCCTTCCGGAATAGCGAATGCTAATCCAGTTTCTATTAATGCTCTACCTCCTGGTTGGATTTCATAATTATAGCATATTGAAAGGTCATACCCGATTGATCCTGTCGTCTTCCTTGTGGGTATCTTTGCTTCAGGATTTGTTTTTAGAGCTTGAAGGTGCTATTGACGATCTTACTAAAAGAATCGCAGGAATTAATCTGGCTGAAGGATCCGTAATTCCAAAGAAGAAAGGCTCTATATTAGTGTTCAAGAATCCTGCAGACATTCTCAACAACGAAAAATTAAAATAATGTCTTCAAGCGCAAGACATTCCACTAGCACCCGACCACCTGCTATTGGTACATCATCAACCGTCCAAGTACCAAGCTCAGAAAATCAAATACGAGACTACAAGCAGGGTCAAAGGATGCTTTATAATCTTCAAAGAAGGATATTCCCCAACCAAAGGAGATACAGAAGATCTATTGAAAGTCAAGTAGATCCGGAAGAGCAACTGGAAATTTCTAGAACAAGAAGAGCAAATATGGTGCCAGCTGAAATATTATATTCTACAGGCTTTCAGCCCACTCAACACTGAGTACATCATTCCTCAAGTTTGAGTTTCTAGTTTCAAGTTTGAAGTGTGTGAGTTTCTAGTTTCAAGTTTGAAGTAAGTTTGTGTTCTGTTCTTTCTTTAAATAAAATTCAGGACATAGTCCCGGTTTTATTTTCAAAAGAAAACGATCCTTTCTTGGTAAGGATTCATCCGTCCGGCTGGTCTTGATGCAGGGCCATATTGTGGAGGACCCATGACTGAATCATCTGGTGGATTAAATGCAGATGTTGCTCCTGATGATGCTAGAATATTCCTTATTAAAGGATAATCCATTTCTGCATCATCTAGCTGAGTGAAAACCACTTCTTCAGTATCAGATAATATCTCATCACCTTCATCTTCATCGTTCAATGTTGTTTATGAAGAATAGAATGTTTCCTCTTCATCTTCTTGATCAGAATCTCCCCAAGATTGGGTAATAAGACTCATATCCCAATCATGCTTTGGTATTGTGTATTTGACAAAATAGTCAAATTTTCCATTGGGCTGCCCCAAAGTATCCTAGATTTCTTCTGTATTTTGAGAACTTCTCTCTCCACCACCTTTTGCAAATGGATTAATCCATTCTTCATCTTGCAGTGTGAATAAAGTTTGTTCTTCAGAAATGGAGGGAGGGCATAATTTCTTCATAAGTTTGTCCCATGCTTCTGTACCCATTTGAGTACTACTTTCCCCAAATCCTTGTTGTTGCCTTACTGTGTCGGATAGTTGTTCCACTTGTTGGACTGGAATAATGCTGGCCTTCTCTAGGATAAGTTGAGCCACTACTTCTCCCTGTGATAATTTTAGAATCTCTGAAGTCATATTGAAAACCAAAATATATACCTGGCCTCGGTAGTCATTATCAATTACTCGACTCGATTTGAATGCCTTTCTTCCATGAAATCACAGATTTAGGAGCTATTCTTCCGTAGTGTCCTTCCGGAATAGCGAACGCTAATCCAGTTTCTATTAATGCTCTACCTCCTGGTTGGATTTCATAATTATAGCATATTGAAAGGTCATACCCGATTGATCCTGTCGTCTTCCTCGTGGGTATCTTTGCTTCAGGATTTGTTTTTAGTACTTCAAGTACTAGTTCTTCTGTGGTGATAACAGCCAAAATTTCTTGTTCTGCTTCCCCTATTTCTGTATCATCCTGGTTGACAGATGCAATCCTATTTTCAGAAATAGGAATATAGCCTTCAAATTGTAGTGAAACGCTTCCATCTAAGAGTGTCCTTGTCTCTACCCTGGTTGGTGCCACAGGGTTTCTTCTAGCTGATGGCCTTAGTATCCATCTTTGTTGTTGTAGTTCTTCAGTAGTGAATCTTGTGCCTGGGATTGCGTTGACTCCTCTACTAACCAGGTAGTCTGTAACATTCTGAACATTGTAGGAGAAATTAGTGAAACTAGTATTGGTTAGACGCCCTACCATCATCCTTGTGATTAGTAGATTGCTAGTTCCTCCTTGCCACTCTTGATATCCATGTGTTTGAATGGATAACTCGATGTTATTTGCAAAGTCTTCAACATTGATCATCAAGTCAGGGATAACATATACCATCTGGGTTCCTCTGCTCAAATCCATTTCCATTGTAGCAATAATGGATCTGTCACCTCTCCATCTTGTATCTCGTAACACTACTAGTACCATAGCTCCAGTATTTCTTCTATGCAGGGCATGTACCCTGATCATCACTAATCCCATGTGAATATGATAAAAACCTGCTTCTCTGAGCCTTTGATGACTTTCTTCAGTGACCAATGGAAGGTCCACCTGACTTTCTTCAATGCATAAAAGATCCTCCTCAGAGTAATGCTGATATACTCTGTGTTGAGTGGGCCGAAAGCCTGTAGAATATAATATTTCAGCCGGCACCATATTTGCTCTTCTTGTTCTAGAAATTTCCAGTTGCTCTTTCGGATCTACTTGACTTTAAATAGATCTTCTGTATCTCCTTTTGTTGGGGAATATCCTTCTTTGAAGATTATAAAGCATCCTTTGACCCTGCTTGTAGTCTCATATTTGATTTTCTAAGCTTGGTACTTGGACGGTTGATGATGTACCAATAGCAGGTGGTCGGGTTCTAGTGGAATGTCTTGCGCTTGAAGACATTATTTTAATTTTTCGTTGTTGAGAATGTTTGCAGGATTCTTGAACACTAATATAGAGCCTTTCTTCTTTGGAATTACGGATCCTTCAGCAAGATTAATTCCTGCGATTCTTTTAGTAAGATCGTCAATAGCACCTTCAAGCTCCTTAGAAGGTCCTGCTGCTTGAGTAGACGCTTGTCCTTTTAACTGATTTATTTGATTTCTCAGATCCTGCACCTGTTTGTAAATATCTATCAGGAAAGATATTATTGTGTTATTTTGTTTAACAAGGACCCTTTGGTATTCGAAGGAGGTTTTGTACTGTGATGGTACTGCAAAACCTATTGCTGGTGGCTCTATAACATTGTTTTAAGATTTTTAGGTATGAGCTTTTGATTGATTTTCTAATTCGCTCATCCACCTATTAAGCTTTTCACCTCTTGCAGGACTTGTTCTATTTTTCTGACACTTGTCCTTAACTCTTTTGCTAGGACTTCTTCCTCCACTAGGATTGGTTGTATTATTGCTTTGATTTCTCCAAGCTTCGGGCTTCGATTGTTGATAATTTCTTTTTCTAAAGAAGCTACTGTATCTTTTAAGAGAGATATTTCGCCCTTTAGCTTAAGATTCTCTTCTTCCAATACAAAGAAATGTTTTAGAGTGACTTTAGAAAGGAGTGAGATCCTATCAAACACCACCTCAAGGTTGTTGGCTAAGAGTAGGTTTGTTGGTTCTGGATTCTTAGCAAGATCAAGGTATTCCAAGTTTTTGGTTTGGGATTTCTCATACCATTGCCTTATGTTTTGTTCAAATCTATCACTCATCCAATTTCCGGCTTACTTACGGCTTAGGATTTTGTAAAATTTTCTTGCTCACCCGACGGGACACGGCTCTCCCTGGAGTCTTACGTTCACTGCGGTCTTGACAGGCTTAATAGGAAATCAACAGAGGAGACTTTGTATCATGACCTTGAAAGAGAATTTGAAGAAATGAACCCAGAAAATCTTGAAAAAGGAAAGGAACAGGTCAGTTACCTTGAAGAAAGAACTATTTCTAAAATAGGTACTGAACATCATTCCAAGCGTATGATAAACATGCTTTACAATATGATGGTTGCACTGGAAATTCCTAACCATGCTCCAATCAAAGTTAGTGCAATTTTAGATACAGGAGCCACAACATGCTGCATAGACAAAAGGGCAGTCCCGGAAAGCATTCTGGAAAAGAACCCTTACACCATTGTAATAAATGGTGTAAATTCTAGGCAATTGGCAAAATGGAAGCTAAAAGGCGGGCAAATGATCATAGGGGATAACAAGTTCAGAATTCCCTTCACTTATTCATTTGATATGTCTCTTGGGGATGGAATTCAAATGGTGGTAGGCTGCAATTTCATCCGAAACATGCAGGGAGGACTTCGGATTGAAGGTAACCTAATCACTATTTATAAAAATGTTACCTCAATAACCACAAATGATGCGTGATCCCACAAATACAAGAATTGAGCATGGATGAGGAAGAATATCTGAATATTCAGGAGAAAGTCTATTATGCTATGGAGCCATTAAATCCAAAACTTTTCAGAAAGCATGAGGAGTTAATTGAAAAATTGAAGAATCAGGGATATATAGGCGAAGACCCACTGAAATATTGGTCAAAAAATAGAATTTTGTGCAAAATAGATATTATCAATCCTGATATCACCATTCAGGATAAGCTTTTATCTCATATAACTCCCCTCATGAAGCAGGCATTTGAAAAGCATATTAAAGCATTACTCCAGTTGAAGGTTATCAGGCCAAGCAAAAGTAGGCACAGAACTATGGCCATGATTGTACAGTCAGGTACTAGTATTGATCCCATTACAAAGAAGGAAGTAAGAGGGAAGGAAAGAATGGTTTTCAACTATAAAACCCTGAATGATAATACCTACAAAGATCAATACAACCTTCCAGGCATCAACACTATCTTGAAGAAGGTGGGAAATTCAAAAATTTACTCAAAATTTGATCTCAAATCAGGATTTCATCAGATAGCTATGGATCCTGAGTCTGTGGAATGGACGGCTTTTATTAGCCCTTCTGGACTTTACGAATGGCTAGTAATGCCATTTGGCTTGAAAAATGCACCTGCTGCATTTCAGAGGAAAATGGATTCCTGCTTTCAAGATTCACTATCCAGGTTAATTGAAGAGAAGGAGGAAGCCATCCACATGATCAGAACTGAGGACGAATGGACAAGGATCATGCATCCTGACATGTCCTTCTTCTCCACATATGTAGCATTTGCACTTTCTTACCTTGGTTCTGTCATGCTGGTACTTTTTTTTAATCACACGAACGTGTGATTTGTGAGGTTTTCCTTTGTAACTCTGGGCCTTTCTCAGACCATACCTCTTCTGTCCCTGGTAGTAACTGGGCAGAGGTATTTGTGAACAAAACTGCAAGTCTTTTAGGCTCCTTTGAAGTGAAGCCTATTTGCACATCTCCTTGAGTTCTTGATAAGCGTGATGAATTCGGGGAAGAACTCCTATAGTGTTTCCTGGGTAGCGTTCCTGAAACTTCTGCTCAGTCGAATGATGTGTCGAGAACCTCGTGTAGGATCGAGATTTTTGAGAGAGGGGGATGAATCTCAGAAGTTATAAAAAAAAATATTTTTACCTTTTAAAACTTTTCTTTTTATCTTTTCAAATAAAGAGCTATGCAGCAGAAATGTAAAGCGAGAAAAGTAAATACATAATTTATTTTTACTTGGTTCACAACTCGAACCGGATTGCTAGTCCAAGGCCCATAGCTCTCCGAGAGCTACCTCATTGGGAAGTCCACTACAAAGCCCTCCGACTCGAAACTCTCGAACTCTGAGGGTATTTGCTTTTTACAAAAGATAAGGGTATGGTAACAAGCTACATTCCCTTTAGAAATTTAAGTACAAAATCTATGAATTAAATACTAAATTTAATGCTATACCGACACACAAGAATAGGAGATGCAGTTTCGTGTCGAAGATGCAGAGTTTCATCGTGATGATGCTTTTGCATGCGTGAGATGATGACAACAACACTTTGAGGTATAAGAGATTGATAATTTGGAACTAGTCCCCCATATCTTTTATAAGCACTTTCCAATTCAACTCCAAATCAACCCATCAATTTGGTATTTTAGGCTTTCCGGTCGACTCCATGTCACCTGGCTTCCCTCCGACTCCATTGTTGATATAGTGAGCATCACTCAGTTTTGATGTATGAACCACAGTTAAATGTTAGGATTCACTTGTGTTCTAATATCAGTGTTAAGTGTGCAAGCTTAACAGGAAGTCCAGTAGGTCGTGTTGACCGGATACTAGGCACGTATCTTGACAGATCAGGAGGACCGGACACCAAACATGAAGTCCAGATGGGTCGCGTGGACCAGAAATTTGGCATGAAGACCGAACTAAATTTCTAAAGTAAATTATCTAATCAACTCAACCAATAGTCGACTAAAACTAAAGACACCCTTTAATCTAATGAATTATTGACTACAACCATTCTAAAAATTGAATCCACCTAAATTGAATTCCACTCTCTTCTTCTAGATACCACCCTTAACTCATCAAAAAGTGTTCCCTTATAGCTCTTTTATTATACAGTCATCTCCATTCAAACTTATCACCCCATGAATCCATTCAGGCCCTCAACTTACTTCACATGTCATCTTCATGCTCTTCCTATATAGTTTGCTTCCACTGACACAATTGCATTCCAATGCCTCTCGTCTTACGTTACCTTGAATGTTCAATGCAATCTCTAATCTCTGTGAATCTCAAACATCATGTATCGATCACCCTTAGCCACACCAAGTATATATTCATCCAATCTAATATGACTCAAATACACGTATCAAACACAATATATATCCTAACTAAAACTGTTTATCTAAACATTAAAATTTGTAGTCAATATTAATCACTTAGCTTTGATTGCCCTACTATATCCAACCTAGACCCAACCACAGGTCGGGTCTGACTGAGCCACCAAGTCTGACCCGGGCCACTAGGTTTGAACTGGGTCGTCGGACTTGTAATCAGGTCAACAAGATGAAGTTGAAACTCATCGGTCAAGAGACAGGTTGGTTCCAATTCAGGTGGCACAGAATCATTGAATCAGCGATTCAAACCGCCAATTCAGCGATTATTTTAAAAAAATAACTGTAGGAACCGATGGTTCCAATAGATTTATAAGGTTTTTTTCAATGATCAAAATTATTTGATTTTTTTATCAATGACTATGATTTAATGTTCACTATGATTCAAACTCTATATATAGGAGACTCATTTGACTCAGGTTTGAATCGTCAGTTCGACACTAATTCCAATGGATTTATAAGTTTTTTTTGACAATCGAGATCACTTGACTATTTTATAATCAATAACTACAATTTAGTGTTCATTATGCTCCAAACTCTATATATAGAAGATTCATTTCATCATTTTTATTACATCTTCTCTATAATTCTCTCTTAATTTTGGAATTTCAAACGCTTTCGATTCTCCGATTTCAATCAGCTTCAATTCTCCAACTCCGATTTCAAAGGAAGGTGGTTCATCTCATTTTTGGAAGGGCAAGGAGGTCTTTATTCCGAATGTTGATGCAAGTCTAAGGAGGTTTGATTCACCGATGATAAACTAAAGCAATTTTCGATTACCGACACATAAGAAACTATCAAAACTTCCAAGGTAGGGGATCCTTTACATTTAAAATGGTCAATTTTCACTAAACATTTTGAGAAAATCGTTCTTCCCTCTAGAGAAATGTGGCAAAGCGCAAATATTGTAATGCCTTATATAAATTCTAATCGAACGACAGTTACGAGTTGTTAAAGGGATACATCAAAACAAAGTGCCTAATGAAATTTGAGATCAACAGTTCTCAAATATAACTTTCTAGATTTTCTTCATCCACCAAAGGTATGGATACAAGTTTATTTAAATATTATAATACTAAATTAAGAGAATCATTAGCTAGATTTATTTCTATAGAACATCTTTCATTTAATTTTGGATCTAAATGTTCTTGATGTGGTTCAAATTTTTCTTCCTCGATCTTACACCACCGAGGAGGGGTCCTCTCTAACTGCAATAGTAAATTTTCAGTATTTTCCTGCCAAAGTTAACACAGGTCAGACGACGATCGATTTCCCAACTAATGACCCTCTGATGCCTAAGTTAGACAAGACATTGATGAAAGAAAATATATTAAAGACAGTAAGAGTAATGCATAATAATGATGTGAGCAAAACATATATGGTTTTAGAAGTAGTTTTCGCTCACATCTCATTGCATTTTGTGTTAGTTTCATGCATATGTTACTCTATTTTTGCACGCATTTCCTATTTTCTGGTTCGGATGTCTGCTCGTTGTACTTTTGTGTGCAGGTTAGCTTTTCGAGTGAAAAAGATGCATTTTCGGAGCAAAAGAAGGACATTTCACAGCTAGACGCAGAGTGGGACACGGCCAGGGCATGGGGATTCCCACGGCCGTGTCAAATGGGTGAGAGCAGCACCCCAGGGTCGCACACGGCCTAGCCGTGTGGAAACACATGACCGTGTGGAAACACACGGCCGTGTGGCGGCCCGATGGATTTGCACGACTAGGGCTTTTTCCGAATTTTGCAGCGGTTCGAGGCGATGTCTATATAAGGATGGCTCCGTCCAAACCCTAGGGAGGAGGCACGATGGCTAGGACGACACGCCGGAGCCCTAAAAAGCTTCGATAACTTGCAACGGGGAAGAGGAACGCCGCCGAAGGTCCACACCTTGTAATTCAACGCCAGAGAGAAGATCACGGGAGCATTGTATATCTCTATTTCTGCGTTTCATTCCTTATGTATTCAATCTTAGACATGCTTCGTGATTCTTCCTTTGTATACATGGAGTAGTACTTTCGATTCTAGGATTAGGGAGTAGCTTGTGTACATAAACAATGTTGGTTCACGTTAAATTCTACCCATGAGTTTGATTTGACAATTGGTAGTTGCTCTTTACTATATCTATGTGTATTTGGCTTTCTTTTCGCTGCGCTTAGGCGATACGAGGGGTGACAACCCTCGCAATCTAAAATTTAGGAGGTTTGATTAAGGAACCTAGGGGTAAACCTGATCTCCTTCAACTACGGGGAGAAGGGTGTAGTGGAATCGGAAACGGTCCACTATAGGGATTGATTTGGCATCCTCGTACCATCTATCCCATCCTTTTAGGAGAAGATAGCTCCCGGCGAATGCGGTGGCTCTGCGGGAGAGTGTATGATGTCCCTTCCACAAAACCATAGGTAAATGTCTAGACAATGCCAATTGAAAACATTATTCTTTGATACACAAGCGAAATCAAAATCCTAGAATCACTTTTGAAGACCTAGGCACACTCCTTTCCTCCTCCGTGTGACACCGTACAAAGTAGAGTCCACCGACATCCCTCACCAATCAAAACCTCTTAGAGATCACGTCCGAACAATTACAACCACTGAGTATATTGGTATTCGAATCTCAGTCTCTGTGGGATCGATAATCTTTATTACTTGACGACATTCATGCACTTGCGGGCGTTGAACGCGAGCGTGCTTTGAGTCCTCGATGGTATCCGTCGCAAGGTTTGAGGTCGCGTCCGTGCGCATCAAGTTTTTGGCGCCGTTGTCAGGGACTGATCGATTCGATATTAAATCGAACAGTGATAAATTGGATCGGACTTAGGATTATATTATTTTCTTGCTTTATTTTCTTTCTAGTTTATCTTATTTTCTTTAATTCTATATTTTTCATATTTAGATTTAGTTTTTATTTTTAGCAGTAGTTTCCTACTTACTTATTGCATCTTAGATTTTTATTTGCTAGATCGATTTATTTTCTGCTTTTAGAATTAGATTTGCACTCTTAACTTTGTGGTTTGGTTCGTCGTATGCTTAGACGATTAGGATCGAAAGGTCTAATTCCGATCGACTTAGAAATTGGGCGAACTTTTCACCGTCGGAGAGCAGAACAGTGAAAGATGGAGGATCAAGCGGCATCCGAGGTGAACATAGGTAGCCGACCTCTGCGAGACTACGCATCTCCTAGCGCTAGAGGATTCAGGTTGAGTATAGCTGGACCGTCTATTTCGGCAAATAACTTTGAGTTGAAGCCGACACTTATACATATGGTCCAGCAGAGCCAATTCGGGGGAGCTTCAACTGAAGATCCGAACCGGCACCTTGAGGCATTTCTTGAAATCTGCTCAACGATGAAAATGAACGGAGTCCCTACTGATGCGATCCGCCTGAGCCTGTTTCTGTTTTCACTGCGGGATAAGGCTAAGGCATGGCTTCACTCCCTACCTTCTGGCAGCATCACCACATGGGAGAAGTGCGAGTAGTAGTTTTTGAATAAATACTTCCCACCAAGTAAGACTGCTCACATGCGCTATCTTATCATGAGCTTTCTCCAGAAGGAGGGGGAGTCCCTATTCGAGGCTTGGGATCGCTACAAGGGGGTGATCCACATTTTCTATAATGGGATTGCTTACGCCATGAAGATGTCCCTAGATTCTGCCGCAGGAGGAGCACTGATGAATAAGACCATAGAGGAAGCGGAAGAGCTTATCGAAGAGGTGGCCCAAAACCACCATCAATGGGCTTCTGAACGTGGGCAACCTACACCTGCAGCGGGACGATACACTGTCAACTCCATGGACCACCTTTCGGCAAGGATGGACGCACTCAGCAGATGGTTTGAATCTTTGAATCCTTCATCTGCATGCGCGACCATTAATTTTGGAGAGGGAGCGACAGCGTGTCGAGAGGACCACTATGGAGGGTCGGGGACCTCAGACGAGCAGATTGAGCATTGTGACGTGATTGGGGACTATAACCAAAGGCCCCACAACCCGTACTCCAATACTTATAATCCCGGATGGAGGAATCACCCGAATTTCTCCTATAAGAATTACTCGGGAAACTCCCAACCATCAAGGGGGTATGGGCAGCAGCAGCAGGGCAATGGGCAGCGACCACAGAAGTCCAGACTGGAACTGATGATGGAGGACTTCATCGCTACCCAAACTAAGGCCAATGAGGAATTTCGTCGCCAACATTAAAAATCTGAAGAATCACTCAGAGACTTGAAGGCCACTGTTGACGGCCTTGCAAGTCATACCAGGATGTTGGAGACGCAAGTGGCCCAAATAGCCCAATCCGTGTCGCAACCTGAGAAGAGCTCTCCGGCGAGTCAAGGAAAAGAGGAAGGAGTGGGGCAAAGTAGCCAATTCGCCAAGGGGTGTGTAGCTATGGTTTTCACCCTATTTGACCAAGCAGAGTTTGAAGAGAAGATCCCAATACAGCTTGAGGACCCTAGTAAATTTGTTATTCCCTGTTCAATTTATGGGGAGAGCTTCGACGAAGCGCTATGCGACTTGGTGTCATCAGTCAGTGTGATGCCCTATGCATTTTACCTGGAGATGGTATTGGGTAATATACAACCAACGAGTATAGGTACACGTATAGCAGACGACACGATCAAGAAGCCCGTTGGCTTGCTACCACACGTGCCTATGATGATTGAGGATTTCATAATACCCACGGGCTTCATCATACTGGACATAGGACCAAATCCCCAGAATCCCATCATTCTAGGAAGGCCTTTTCTAGCGACTGCAGGGGCGTGCATAGATGTGAAGGCACACGGATCTCCACGAAGGTAGGACGGGAGATCATCCTTTTCAGCCTTTCAGAGCATAGAGCTTCCTACCTCGACGGCTTCACATTTAGCAGAATTAAGCCGGAACCTCCAGATGAAGATCCCGAGACGGATGAATGGAGGTTCACTGAACCACCAAAGCTGAGTTGATAATAGAGTGCGGTCGAGCTAAACGACCTTAAACAAAGCGCTTCTTGGGAGGCAACCCAAGTTTAGTTTTAGATTTCTCTTTTTGATTGCATTGCATACATTTGTTTGATTCTAGTTTTGATTTCCATCACATTTAGAGTTGGGAATAGAAAAGAACTTTTCTAGGTAAAAATAAAATCCATATTAGCCTACACGGCGAAGAGTATGAGAAAATTCGGACCGTGGTGCATAAATGGGCTGAAAAAGGGGACACATGGCATGACCGTGTGTTTTCCCACGGTCGTGCTCGATTGACCAGAGGCACACACGGCCTGGCCGTGTGTTTTCACACGGCCATGGCGCGTGAGGTTAAAAGGGGCGAGCCATGTGTTTTCACCCCATTTGCGTCATGTGCTTCAAAAGTTTTTGCCCTAGCCGTGTGATTTCATCTTCCCCACCATCTAGAAGCATTTTTAACCTCTAAAGAAGCCAAAAGAAGCCAAGATGAGGAGGGCCAAGACCGTAGCACCCCGATCCGGTGCCTCGGAGCGACGAACAAGGAGAGTCGACGCCCCTCAAGCTCCGGAGGAGGGTAACGCCCTACCCACTCTACTTTTTTGCAATAATGAACAAAGAGATAGATACAATATGCTCTCTACTCGTAAACTTACTGCTACTAGGTACTTAGATGAGGATTTGCTAGAATCTTTAGGGTTGTTAAGTGATATACAAACCCTATTTGCAAAAATGGGGTGGGAAGAAATTATGGGAATAAAGCACCTAACCTACCCTAGGATAGTTTTGGAATTTTTGAGTTCCTTAGAGGCGGAAGTTTTAACAGGTAGAGAGAGCGAGGAGGGTAGGATAACTTTTAGGCTTTTTAACATTGAGCATGAGTGGACCCTTCACCAATGGAACTCATGCTTTGGCTTACCAAGTGGGGGAGAGAGAAGGACCCCTAATGGGTTCAACTCTCAGGAATGTTGGACCGAGTTGACGGGGGAGCACGCTTATGACCCTTCTAGGGCCAAATCGTCGCGCCTCTAAAACCCTATCTTTCGATACCTTCACCGCATCATGGGCAGTACTATATTTAGTCGTGGGGAGAGTGACAGTGCAGTTAGAGCTAGCGAGCTACTTTGCCTATGACATATGCTACAAGAAAGGAGTAGCATTGATGTAGGGTCCCACTTCATTAGATACTTAGTGAAGATGGGTAAAGCAGCACGAGGAGAGATCAATGTGAAAGGTCTAATTACCCACATTTGCCATAGGATGGGATACGATTACACAACATTAGAGATTATAGAGGGGAGCCCTAGGATCGACCTAGGAGTATGCATGGCCATGAAAATGATTGTGAGAGAAGGAGACTCCTTATGCTTTGTAAGGAAAAATCTGATGACCCTTAGGCTCCCCGACCTAGATCGTACCACCATCGCTATACGCACTAACTGGCGCTTAGACCTGATAGTGTAGTCCCCTCCACATGAGGGACCATCCACATCAGCGCCCATCTCTCCACCTTTATATCACTCTCCCTCCGGTCCACACATGCATTGGAGCCCACCTAGTCCACGCCAACATGAGCCTACACCTGCACCACCACCTTTTTCTACTTTTGAGCATGATGCAGGTACGTCGGCCTATGATTTCTCGGAGTTCCGATCGCGCCTCGATGACATTTACATTGAGCAGCAGACGCAGAGGCAGCGATGGGAGGAGCAGAGCACCTACCAGCAGGCGAAGTTCCAGGGATTTCGGGAGCATTTCCTGCGGGCTGAGGAGTTCTACGATGAGGCCCGCATATACTTCCAGGAGGAGGTTGTTCATCGTCAAGATGAGGCCGCCTACCGTAGGGAGATGCGGCAGCACATGCATGCCCAGCAGGCGCAGTGGGCTAGGGAGGAGGAACACCGAGCAGTCGTTGCATCCACCAGCTCCCAGATCGACCACATGTACATGTGGCATCAACAGCTCAGCAGCAGGTTCTCCCAAGATCCAGAGATGCCCAGGCTTCCAGACTTTCTACCTTGTCCACCATATTAGAGGTATATTTTCATTGAAGTTTGGGGGGAGACTCCAAGGTTTATTTTGTTTTGTTTCCTAGGAGTAGTTTCTTTTCTGGTATTTTCATTTATTCATGCCTAAGTTGTTGAGTTTCTTTCAGTACTTGATTTTTGTTGTCTGTGAAGCTACCTCAGTAGTATTTTTGAAAATTGTTTGCATGAGTTGTTCCCATAGGTAGTTTAACTCCATTTATCTTGTGATATTTTATTTTATTCGCTCTATTGAATGTTCTAGACTTACACTGGTTAGCTTTGTTTTGCACTTACACATGTCGAACATCCTGAAAGGGAGAATCTAGTACATACCTAGTTATGATTCACTTCAGTAGTCTAGTACTTTAGAATCCATAGGTGACTTTAGGTTTAGCATTTTAGTTACTGGAGATGCTCGGATTGTGTAAGCCCATTCGGAAAAATCAAAATCCCAGTGAGCCAAAAAATAAAGAGAGAAAAGAAAAGGAGAAACAAAAGAAAAAGAGAAAAAGAAATGAGAAAAAAAAAGAGAGAAGAAAAAGAAAAGAAAAAAAAGGGATTATGAGGGATAAAAAACAGTTGTCGTGGGTGGAAATGGCTAGGTGTCCCTTTGAGACCGAGTTAGATTACTGGGGAAACACCTACCAATTTCTCTCAATACCGAGTACGCCTTTGAGACTTTATGCTAGATCTAGGGAACGACCCTCGCTTTGGGCAGGTAAGTGCCTAAGAGCTAGAAACCTAAGGAAAGTTATGGGGTGACGACTTAACTCACCATGGAACGGGCATCCCCTAAGAATGGTTCGCTTAGCACAAACACGAGGAGCTAACTTAGTGAACTTCTAGAACATATTTGTTTTGCATTGATTGCAAATACCACCTGATAAATTTAGTTAACATGCTAATTATGGAACAATATCTTTTTAAAAATTTCATGGCAGTGAGGTTTGCTTGAGGACAAGCAAAGATTTAAGTCTGGGGGAAGTGATGTGAGCAAAACATTTAGGGTTTTAGGAGTAGTTTTTGCTCACATCTCATTGCATTTTGTGTTAGTTTCATGCATATGTTACTCTATTTTTGCACGCATTTCCTATTTTCTGGTTCGGAGGTCTGCTCGTTGTACTTTTATGTGCAGGTTAGCTTTTCGGGTGAAAAAGATGCATTTTCGGAGCAAAAGGACATTTCGCAGCTAAACGCAGAGTGGGACACGGCCAGGGCATGGGGATTCCCACGACCATGTCCAATGGGCGAGAGCAGCACCCCAGGGTTGCACACGGCCTGGCCGTGTGGAAACACATGGTCGTGTGGTGGCCCGACGGATTTGCGTGACTAGGGCTTTTTCGGGATTTTGCAGCGGTCCGAGGCGATGTTTATATAAGGATGGTTCTGCCCAAACCCTAGGGAGGAGGCACGATGGCTAGGACGGCACGCCGAAGCCCTAAAAAGCTTTGGTAACTCGCAACGGGAGGAGGAACGCCGTCGAAGGTCCACACCTTGCAATTCAACGTCGGAGAGAAGATCACGGGAGCATTGTATATCTCTATTTCTGCGTTTCATTCCTTATGTATTCAATCTTATACATGCTTCGTGATTCATCCTTCGTATACATGGAGTAGTACTTTCGATTCTAGGATTAGGGAGTAGCTTGTGTACATAAACAATGTTGGTTCACGTTAAATTCTGTCCATGAGTTTGATTTGACAATTGGTAGTTGATCTTTACTATATCTATGTGTATTTGGCTTTCTTTTTGTTGTGCTTAGGCGATACGAGGGGTGACAGCCCTCACAATCTAAAATTTAGGAGGTTTGATTAAGGAACCTAGGGGTAAACCTGATCTCCTTCAACTACGGGGAGAAGGGTGCAATGGAATCGGAAATGGTCCACTGTAGGGATTGATTTGGCATCCTCGTACCGTCTATTTCGTCCTTTTAGGCGGAGATAGCTCCCGGTGAATGCGGCGGTTCTGCAGGATAGTGTATGATGTCCCTTCCACAAAACCGTAGGTAAACGTCTAGACAACACCAATTAACAACATTGTTCTTTGATACACAAGCGAAACCAAAATCCTAGAATCACTTTTGAAGACCTAGGCACACTCCTTTCCTCCTCCGTGTGACACCGCATGCAGTAGAGTCCATCGACAACCTCACCAACCAAACCTCTTAGAAATCACGTCCGAACAATTACAACCACTGAGTATATTGGTATTCGAATCTCAGTCCCTGTGGGATCGATAATCTTTATTACTTGACGACATCCGTACACTTGCGGGTGTTGAGCGCGAGCGCACTTTGAGTCCTCGACGATAGCCGTCGCAAGATTTGAGGTCGCGTCTGTGCACATCAAATAAGAAGAGAAATGATCTTATGTGTAGCTAGAAACAAGAAAAAAATTGCTGGATAGCTAGAAGAGAAATGTCAATTTGCATACACGACGAGATGATCAAAGCTCCTTATATAGCTCTCATTGTTCGCAGGAACCTCTAGTCCATTAGCAAGGGGATTGGATATCAATGCTTTCATAATCATTCTTCATAGATTCAGCTAATTCCTTGACAGTTCAATTTGAGGTCAGCTTGATGGCTTACGAACTGCCTCAACCGAATAAGTAGGTCAGCATGAAGTCTTACTAATTGCCTCGGACGAATGAAAAAAATATTGGCTTGAGGGCTTACGAACTGCCTCAGATGCATAATGAGATGACAAATTCGAGGGCTTACGGCTAGCCTCTGTCAGATAAGAGAATGCCCAAAGCAAAAGCTTATGAATTGCCTCGGATGAATATAATAAGATGACTGGCTCGAGGGCTTACGAATGACCTCGGTCGAATACAGGAATGATCGAAGTGAGGGCTTACAAATTGTCTCATATGGATATAATAAGATGGTCAGCACAAGGGCTTACGATCTGCTTATGATATGTTTTAGTAGAATAAGGAAGAAGGTCAGCCGAGGACTTACGATCTACCTAGGATGAATAAGGAAGGTTGATCGAGGACTTACGATCTACCTCGGCTGAATAAGGAAGGTCGGTCGAGGACTTACAATATGCCTCGGCCGAATAGATAGAAAGATGACACGAGGGCTTACAATCTGTCTCAGCCGAGTAAGGAGGTCGGCGCAAGGTCTTACGATCTGTCTCAGCCGAATAGAAAGGAAGTCGGCACGAGGACTTATGAACAACCTCGACCGACCGAGTGGCACCTCTGCCACTCGATACTTCTCGCCTGTCCAGAGGAAAAGACAACACTTCACATATCTCCGCTTCTCACCTGGCAAGAAGAATACCACAGCGCTTTATATGCCTCCACTTCTCGCCCATCGAAAATGAAAAACAACACTCCATATAACTCCGTTGCTCGCCTGTCGGGAATGAAAAAAATAACGCTTCGTATGACTCCGCTACTTGCCTGTCGAGAGTGAAAAACAACGCTTCATATAACTCCATTACTCGCCTCGAGTAGATAAGAGAAAGACCCCCAAATCCCAACTGAATAAAATAATATCTGCCTCAGAACATGTTAATATAATAATAAAGTAATAACTAAACAGGAAAGTCTCGGCTGCTCAAGAATACGTAGACTGCATAAAATAAGAGCTCTCCCTATAACACCTCATAAGTAGGTGAATGGAATGCCCCTCTCCTTGACCGACTGAATGTCAAACCCTACTCCTCTTGATCCTCCACCACACGGGAAATGTTCAGTTGTGGTCAGTGTTGAGGGCTTACAATGGTCTCGGACGACAAAGCTAAATAAGAATGAACACCGACTCGAGGGCTTACGAACTATCTCGATCGGTCGTAGTAATATACTCCACCGCTCTTCCAAAGTAATTTCTACCATAAATCCGACTCCTCCGATCCGCAACCACAGGGGCACTATCAAGCTGTGGCCAACGCCGAGCTGAATAAGAATGAATACCGACTCGTGGTCTTACGAACTATCTCGGATGATCATGATAATATACTCCGTCGTTCTTTCAATGTGATTTCTACCTTAAACTTGACTTCTCCACCATCATGACAGGAATGTCAAGTGCGACAAGCCGCCGAAATGAATAAGAATTAAGATTGACTCAAGGGCTTACGAACTACCTCGGTCGACCGTGATAATATACTCCGTCATTTTTCCAATGTGATTTCTACCGTAAATTTGACTCCTCCGATCTACCACCGCATGGGGATTGTAAGCTTCGACTAGTGCCGAGCTGAATAAGAATGAGGACTAACTTGAGGTCTTACGAACTATCTCGATCGGCCATGATAATATGCTCTGCCGCTCTTTCAAAGTGAATTCTAACTTAAATCCGAATCCTTCGTTCCACCACCACACGAGGATTGTAAGCTTCAGCCAGCGTCGAGCTAAATAAGAATGAAGATCGACTCGAGGGTTTACGAACTACCTCGGTCAGCCGTGATAATATGCTCCGTCGTTCTTCCAAAGTGAGTTCTACCTTAAACCCGACTCCTCCGATCCACCACCGCATGGGGATCAGAAGTTTTGGCCAAGATCGTGAATAAAAATGAGGATTGACTCGAGGACTTACGAACTGCCCCGATCGGCCGTGATAACATGCTTCGTCGCTCTTCCAAAGTGAATTTTACCTTAAACCCAACTCCTCCGTTCCACCACCACACGGAGATTGTAAACTCCGACCAACGCCAAGCTAAATAAGAATGAGGAATGACTCGAGGGCTTACAAACTGTCTCGGTCGACCATGATAATATACTCCGTCATTATTCCAATGTGATTTCTACCTTAAATCCGACTCCTTCGATCCACCACTGCACAGGGACTGTTAGCTTCGGTCAGCACCGAGCTGAATAAGAATGAGGAGCGACTCGAGAGCTTATGAACTGCCTCAGTCGACTGTAATAATATACTCTGTTGTTCTTCCAAAGTGAATTCTACCTTAAACTCGACTCCTGTGTTCCACCATCACACGAGTGTTGAGAGTATTGGGAATACAATCAAAGTCCCACATTGGTAAGACATGGAAAAGATTATGTGCTTATAAGATGAAAAGATATCTCCATTGGTATGAGGCCTTTTGGGTAAAACCCAAAAATAAAACCATGAGGGCTTAGGCCCAAAGTGGATAATATCATGTCATTGTGGAGATATATAAATCTTATAGGCACTAACAATTGGTATCAGAGCCATGGTTCATGTCAAGCCATGAACCTCGAACGAAGGAAGTAGAGTTCCCATGTCCGGATCAAGAGAACCAGACACCAGACAGGAAGTCTAGTTGGGCTAGAAGGGTTAGACAACTAGCAGAAAGTCCACCGGTAAGGAGGACCGCATAACCGATGAGAAAGTCCAATGGGTCGTGAGGACCGCACTGGTAGGAAGTCATGGTGGGTTGAAGATCGGACAGCAAGCAGAGGAAGTCCGTCGAGGAGGGATAAGCTTGAGGGGGGTCCAATGTGGTCATTCGTTTGAGGGGGGGATTGTTGAGAGTATTGGCAATACAATCAGAGTCCCACATTGGTAAGACATGAAAAAGATCATGTGCTTATAAGATTGAAAGATATCTCCATTGGTATATGACCTTTTGGATAAAGTCCAAAAACAAAACCATGAGGGCTTAGGCCCAAAGTGGATAATATCATGTCATTGTGGAGATATATGAATCTTATAGGCACTAACAACGGGGACTGTAAGTTTCTGTCAGCATCGAGCTGAATATAAATGAGGATCAACTCGAGGGCTTACGAACTGCCTTGCCTAACTGTGATAATATGCTCCACCGTTCTTCTAAAGTGAATTATACGTTAAACTAACTCCTCTATTCTACCACCACATGGGGATTGTAAGCTTCGGCTAGCGCCCAGTTGAATGAAAATGAAGACCAACTCAAGGGCTTACGAACTGCCTCGGTTGGGCGTGATAGTATACTCCATCATTCTTCCAATGTGATTTCTACGTTAAACTCAACTCCTCCAATCCACCATCACACGAGGACTATCAGCTTCGCCCAGCGTCGAGCTAAATAAGAATGAGGACCAACTTTAGGGCTTACGAACTACCTTGGTCGGCCATGATAATATACTCCGTCGTTCTTCCAATGTGATTTCTATCTTAAGCCTGACTCCTCTGATCCACCACCACACAAGAAATGTCAACTTCGGCCAATGTCAAACTGAATAAAAATAAGGATCGACTCGAGTATTTATGAACTGCCTCGGTCGGCCATGATAATATGCTATGTCTCTCACACCTCGAGGGCATAATCATCAACCAAATGATGGAAGAGCCCCTTAGTGACAATATTCCAAAAAATATTACTAGAACCAGATATGGTAAAAACTTTAAAATAATCGAAAATATAAAATACAATTATTTTTTAAACTGCATGCATGCAGGACTAAAGTATAAATCAATTAAAAGTAAAATAGATTTATGACACAAAATCAAATTGTGATAAAATCCAAAGTGCGTACACAAAATACGATAATAATAAAGAAAACAAAACGACATCTCGACGATGCAGTGGGACCAACACAGCAAGGAACTCTCTGAGCGATGCGAAGGTATGTCAACAAGATGCGTCCTCTATCAACTAATCTGGAGGTCAAAGAAAAGAGGGAGTGAATACAAATCACTCAGTGGGAGTATAAAAGATAGTGCATGATAATATAAACATAATGGAGGTCAAAAGAAATAAACCCGAGTAACCCAAATCTCAGAGTACCAATATCAGTCCACAACTAACCTAGTCAACAATATAACAAATACACCTGCAACATACACAATCAACTGCAAACCTGCAAGAAATACACATCAAGACACCGCAACAAAGTCTCATGGCTCTCGAGGTAATACCAAGGGGCACTATCTGCGGGCAACAATATGCTACCACGAATGAGACTCATAAGCAAATAGGCAATATATAGAGCATTGTTTACATGCAACCACATGCTGCCACGAACAAGACTCATGGGTAGACAGGCAACATAAAGACTCAATGTCTGCGGGTAACGACATGCTACCGCGAATGGGTCTCGTGGGCAGTCGATTATCCTAGGACATTAAGTCTAGGGTTATCCACCATATCTAGCATGAAACATTTATCAAGGTCGATAAAGATCATCGATCTACTAATAAGCATGTTGAGATGGTTAAGCCTAGGGTTCCAACCCATCTAACATGAAATGTCTATCAAGGCAGATAAAGATAATAAATCTACTAATAAGTATGTGTTCCATAAATGTTGTTTCATTCCTTACATTCCATTCTAAGGAATAATCTCGTCTAAATTATACCATTTCTATCGGTTCAATCATAATGCAATAACACGTTACCACGAACGGGTCTCATGAGTAGTTAAGATGTAAGGTAGCTATCTAGCTACAAATAACATACAAAACTAACTATCACTAACTTCAAATGGGTAGTCCAAGAGTATAACTCCACGGGAGATTCTCTTAACCACGAATGAGAGACATGATCGACCATAGGTATACAAACGCAACCATGATTCGAAAGTAAGAAAACTCTACTACAGACTCTCTCTCAACCACGAATGGGAGACATAGTTCACAGTCGATATATGAGAAACATTATATACCTTCTAAGGAATAATCTCATCTTGATCATACATCTCTACTAATCTCAATCATAATATCAACCGAAATAGTAAATAAATAAACATATACTAGTAACATCTACTAATTTATACCGAAGCAGTAAAACATAACCATCATATCAATCAAACACTAGAATAAATAACTGCATGTTAATGATGAGAAGCAACTCAGAAATGAAGGAGAGTATAAAAAGGTCAAACAATACTAGAAAGAATATAGAGTGTAAATATAATATAATCTAAGTAAACCACGTAACCAAAATAATCATGTACTAAATGTTGGTGCAGGGGCACCAGATAATCGAACCTAGGTTTTCATTATGGCAAAGACTCAAAGTTAAATTCTTATTGTTATCTCATGAGCCGAACTAATTGTGCAGGAAGTGTTTAAGCTAAGCCAAGGTCAACGACACCCGGAGAATCCCGAGTCGAGAAACCGTGGTGGTCGAGCGACACCGGAAGAACTTCGTGGGAGTCGAATAACCCAGGTGAAGACCGGAAGCAAAGCGACAGGTCATAAAAGACCAGAGGTAAGCACGAGTGCGAAGAGAGATGGTAAGGGTGTGTCCTCTGTACGGGGATGACAGTAGGCGACGATCCGACTAAGACTTTCAGGGGAAGGTCTAGGTTGAGATCGGATGGTAAGGACCATCATATTTACCATATTCCGTGCTAACCTCTTATTGCAGGGAAGTGACCAAACTGGTAGTCGACTGCTGGATATTGACAGTCAACTGATGTCAGTTGACTAATGAAGTGCATCAGTCGACTGATGGCAACGAATCAGCCAAATACGCAAGGTCAAAAAGGATAATGTTTGACGTCGCTACTTTGTGATAAGATAAGGTGTCACCTCGTGATAAGAACCACAAGTTGAGGATCTGGATCCGGACTTATTCCAAGGCATAAGTCTATAAAAGAAGGGGGGACTCGAACCCTAGATTATCAATTCTTTGCTCCCAAGTGCTCCAACAATGTTATGCTTCGACGACAACACTACGACGCTAACACGCCGACGACAAGCTCTTCATCTCAGATTCATATTCGTCGATAGTATTAGCTTGTTTCTTATTCAGTTTAATTTGTAATCGGAGTTTTGTAACGAGGTGAGGTAGGCTTGTTGCCTCATCCTCGAGTTTTTATCTCTCGATTTTTGTGATCGTTGTCTCCTACCTCCAATGAGGAGGAGACTCTATAGTGGATTGCCCCTTCGTACACGGTCAAGGATCGCGGAGCCTTAGAGTAGCAACCATTGGATTATGAACCAAGTAAAAATAAAGTGTCTATTTACTTTCTACTGTTTGACTTTCCTCTCCACTGCTCGTATTTTGAAACGAAAAGAAAGTTTTTAAGAAGAAATGATCCACCTCTAACTGCAGAGCGTCCTAGATATCTCTTAATCTGAGATGTGCTTTAGCTCCCAACTCTGTTATAATTAATTCATTGTTAACTCAACTATCCATTAATCTATAAGTTGATTATCTAGTAAGTTTTCCTGTTAATTTAATTGTCAACGTTTCAACTAACTTATTAATCTTTTCCAACCTTAGTTCATTAACTTAATTAATTAGATTAATCTAATCTAATTTAAATAAGTCAATTAATGGATCAACTCAATTACTTAATTAATTAATTATATCCATTATACTAATCCAATAATCAGGTTACCTAAACTCCTAAACGAATTAATCGAGTAAACCGATTAATTAATCCAAATACTCCAAATAACATATTAATTTAACTCAAGTAATTATTCTGATTAATTTAATTAACCAAATTAAGTAGTTAATGAAATAGATTAATAGAATTTAATTAATCCAGAAAATCGATTAATCAAAATTAATTCATCTTAATGATTAAATCAAAGTTTAATTAATTAATCTAAAGCTAATTAACCACTTAACCCGATTAAATAAATCTAACCGTAATCAATTTTAACGGGCTAATTACTCTAACCTATTTTGTTAAATACGGGGATTTAAAACCCTAAATTAAAAGGCCCAATAATTAAGGAAATAATTCTGGAAATTTTTCGAGATTTTTAGGGAATTTTAGGAATTTTTCTGGAATTTTTCTGGAATTAAACGGACTCTGTATGAGATTTTTACGGGGATAAAATAGATAGGCCTTATTTAAGGGGGGTATTAACCTAAACCGGTAACCCTAAGTTTTATTTCTTTTTCTATTTCTTTTTTTTTCCCCGCCGCGCCGCAACCCTTCCCCTCGGCAGTTCCTCGCGCGAGTCCTTCCGCCCGCCCTCTTCTTTCTCCCTCGCGGCAGCCCGACGCCGTCACGCCCGTCGCCCGGCCGGCGTCGGCGCTCTCTTCCGCCAGCCGTGGCGCTTTCTTCTCGGCCGAGCCTTCTCTCCCCATCGCAACCCTCGGTTTGCGCTCCATGGCTGCCATTGCTCGACACCTCTTCTCTGCAAGCGCCGTGACGTTGCCGCCTTCCGGTGCTCGGGCCCGTCGACTACTCTTCTTCGTGTCCGCAGACCACCGAGTCCTTGCGGCCCCTCTCCTCATAGCGCCGCTCCTCGCGTCGCCGTCCACCGCCCGCCACCTCCTCTGCCCTTAGGTCGCCGGGGTAAGGGTTCTTTTACTTTTCGCGTTCTTGGATGATAGTGAGTTAGGGATTTTGTGTGTCAGGTTGTGTTCGGTGGGCGGTGTGGTCGATTAGATTGGGTGAGTTAGCTATGAGGTTCCGTTTAGGGATTGGCTGTGGAATTTCCTCATCCTAACTTGGATCTATGGTTTAGGCAGTGAGTGCCTTGGAGCTTAGGTTGCTCCGGTGTAAAGGGATCGGGATATGTTAGGTCGGTGGAGACCCAAGTCCGTAGTGGAACGTTTGCACCGGCTATGCAGACTAGGTGTTTGGAGGTTAGTTAGGCTGTGGATGTTTGTAATGAGATTGATGTTTGAGGTTTGATGTGTTGTGATTGGTAATGCAGCTATTTAGATTTGGATTCGGCATGTGGATGGAATTTCTGGGGCGGGTAAGCTTGATTGGTCGATTTGGGTTGATTCCAGAGTTATTCGGGTGTTGATCGGTTGATTTGTATGATATTTGGAGGATATGAGATTTGGGTTTAATTGGGATATAAAGGAAATCGATTTATTATTCGATTTTTGTTGAATTGTATATTTTGTGCTTGACTATAATTACGCTTATATGCGAGTTTCTGGTCCACGAGGCGTCCCGATCGTGACGATTCAGTTCTTCTTGCGGATATATATTCAGGCGGGTATTTTGACTTAACGTTTAGATTAAGTCAAATTGATATGCTAGTTAGGATAGCTTACAATAATTTTTCATGTTTATATGCCTAGTATGTTTTTGGTGCCTACTAGATACATGCATGTGATAGGATATGATTATATTTACCTGTTTGATTTGGATCATAGTATGTGGATTAGGGATATGTACATATTGGTTGTACATATCATTCGGATAGGTATATTATGAGTAGGATTTACATGCTTTAGTATCATGCACCATTTTCGCATGATTGCATGCTAGCTGGACGGGGTTCCATTATTGTTGAGCCCGGTGACTAGTTACATGGCTCGCACACCCCGCTCATGGGTTAGTGGTACATCGAGGAGGTGTGCACGATTGCTCTGACTCCTCAGCTCATGGGTAGCGATGAGGCGTAGTGGTAGCGGCGAGGATCCCTCCTCCTCGGCCTATGACAGAGATGAGAGCTTAGCTCCCCACTATGTTTGGGGCGGGAGGATAGGTGTACTCGACCGGATCCATCCACTTTCGGTCCTCGAGAAGCGATGATGGCGAGTGTCTGACTACCCACTCGGCTTCACCATTGCGTGTGAGGCGGTGGTAGCGTCGAGGTGACCATGTCATTAGCACGGCATGCACTTTGCATAGATTGCATTTATCTTTATGTTTCTTGCATTTTATTGATGCCTTGGATGTGCATATGATTGTCATGCATCTCAGGATACATGCTTATATATGATCGAGGACTTTATTACTTCTAGTCGGTACATGCTCCTATATCGAGTAGGAGATTCAGTAAGTCTGATCATTTTGTATTTCTTGTTTGTATACCCTATTATGTGAGACTGTACTGGCATGATATTTTTATTGTTAGCTATACTTTACTTTGCATATCTAATATACCCGCAGAGTTATTTTAACTCACCCCGTTTGTTTATATATATTTCAGGATTAAGCTATCGAGAGTCTGATTCTGGACCCCACTCGTCAAAGTTTTGATTTGGATATTTGTTTTTACGGTATTTGGATATTTTGGTTAGAGGACATGTATAGGTTTGGAGATTGATTTGTATTTGGATTTTGGTGTCCTTGTGGATCTTATTCGGATTTTAGTTTGATTGGATTTTGTTGGTTATTCCTGCCCAGATGGCAGAAGGGGTAGGTTTAGTTATGATATTCTTTTGTGTAGATCATTTGATTGTTGGCCTGAGGCCCTGATTTATATCTTGCGTGTGAGTTTGGATTCGGTCGTGTTGGCCGATGTATAGTAAGTGTAGGCCTTGTATAAAATTTGGATTGTCACCCGTGCGAGAGATCTTTGCCGGATTTTTAAATGCAGTGGGTCTCCTTGAGCGTGACAATTTATTTGATATCGAGCAGTTTTGAGTTCCTAGGGTTTTGGATTTTGAGTTCGCCATGTATTGGCGAGTTTTGCGAGGTAATTTGGAAATTTTGGATTGGTATGGATTTAAGCGATTTTATGTTTGGAAATTCGAGGATTTTGGCGAGATTAATATGGGGTTTAGCGGTCTGGACCTCTCTGGTGAAATAGGTATGATGATAAACTTGATATGTTTTTATTTATGGTAATATCGTATTCATTTAACAGATATGAGGCAGGTGGGCGTGCCTGCAGGCGTGGTGTGGGGCAGCCACGCCCGGAAGGACCCAGAGATCTTTGGTGACTGACTTGCCAGAGAGATCTACTGAGGGTGAGCATATTGATCAGGGTCAGATTCCACAGGGTGCTACGGGAGTTGTGGATCCTCAGTCCTCGGCGGATCCTCCTCCCGAGATACCCACTGCTGGGGCATCCGATGTACCCGGCGGAGATCCCTGCTACGCATCGAAACCCCCCGCCGGAGGACCTTCTACTACAGACCAGCAGGCCCATCGGAGCGATCGACCCTCACTCGATGTCGGCCCCTACTAATCCCCTCGATGTAGGCTGCGGCGCGAGCTCGGATTCGGGATTGGCTAAGTCGATGAAGAGCCCGGTTCACTTTATTCGGAGAGACGATCCGATCGTGGCTCAGTCTTGGATCGAGACGATGGAGCGTACCTTCTACTATATGGTCTGCTCCGAGTGGGAGAAGGCAGAGTTAGCGGCCTTCCATTTACGAGGCGAGGCCGAGATCTGGTGGGATATGCAGCGCTCGATTATTGGCGAGCAGCAGGTTACCTGGGCGAGATTTAGAGAGGCTTTTGAGAGTCAGTATTTCCCCCGGGCATATCAGATGATGAGAAGTCAGGATTTTCTGAGTCTAAGACGAATAATCGCCGATGATGGAGTATAATCTGAATTTAATCGGTTAGCGAGGTTTTGCCCGAGTTAGTTCTTGAGGATAGGTCACGGATGATGCACGGTTTATGCGACCGGATGGGCATCTGAGTTAGGATGGCGGGATTTGGTAGTTCTTCCCTACCGAGAGGCGTTGGATAGAGCTCTTTTGATCGAGTCGGCT
Source organism: Wurfbainia villosa (assembly GCA_025175895.1). Classification (NCBI taxonomy): domain Eukaryota; kingdom Viridiplantae; phylum Streptophyta; class Magnoliopsida; order Zingiberales; family Zingiberaceae; genus Wurfbainia; species Wurfbainia villosa. The sequence continues at coordinate 108,638,553 of CM045987.1, read as the reverse complement.
CAACAAAGGTTTAATACAGACAGGAAGAGGAAACAGATCGAAGATCTACAGTCGACCCATCACCAGACTCGGACATCGCCAGAGTGGCCGCATCAACCGTCGAAGTCATTCGGGGCATCAAGCCGGCCTCAAATCGTGGCGATCTATCTTCACCGGGCCCTCGCGGTCTTTTCGAGAGCCGAGACCGCCATTGGCGACACTCTCATGTACTCGTTGTGGATCGAAAGAGCATATCATCTCGGCGCACCTTGGGGCGGCCGGTTGCTATTATTGCAAATTGCCTAGACACCTGAGCCGAGATTGCTCGTTGAAGGCTCAGCATGTGGCTTCCGGGGTTTCTATTCGGGAGGACCGTTGCGTCGATCAGGACTCGAGAGAGGGCCAGAACGGCGGACCTTCGCAACGCCGCAGAGGAGCTCCCCCTGCAGAGTCGCCTATGGTATTCATGGGACAGAGTACACGGTGCACGTCACGGTGTCACAGGTTCGATTTGAGACCGCAGCAGATGCGCCTCACCTGATCGGTAGATAGTACCATTGCGGCGGCATATTCTGATGATCACCGCAGCCTTCGCCACTAGTTCAGATCACCGCAACCGCAGACAGATCGCGGCCATTATACCGACCTTCCTATATCGGCCGCCGTACGATCTTGTATCGGGCTCGTGCTCGAGCACATCCCCTTTGGCGGTGATACCACCTCCACCGCCACCGAGATGGCGGATTCATGCGATTACGAGAGAGGATGCGCTGAGCCAACGAATCCGTATTTCGATGCGGTTTCACTTTATGCATTTTCACTATTATGCTAGTTGATCTTTGGTAGTTCGCATTCGCTTATTTCTCGTACTTTTATGAGAGAGATTGGTAGATTCTGCGCTAATAGATCACGAGATTAGTCGTCTCCCTACCATCTCGGCAATACATTGGATGTTACCCGGGAGGTCCGAGGTTGTCCTTTAGATTTTGGTAACATCATTCTTACGGTAGATTTATTAGTCGGATATGGTCGAGTTCGATATTATTCTTGGCATGGATTGGTACATCGGCATATCATGCCACATGGATTGTCGAGACGAGGTGGTCACATTCGGACCTCGAACCAACCTCGTGGGATTTCACCGCATCCGGACGCGGTATAGCGACCATATCTGCGATTCGAGGCTCGAAGCTTTTATTGCGGTTGTCGGGGTTTTCTATTATCTATGATCAATGTAGAAGGCGTGGTGACTCTCGGATCGCGGACATCCCTATTGTTCGAGAGTATCCGGATGTCTTTCGGAGGAGTTACGTCGCCTCCCGAAGGCAAGTGGAGTTCATGATTGAGTTAATACGGGGCCGCGGCATCAGCTCCTTATCGTATGGCCCCGAGAGAGTTGGACGAGTTAAAGGTTCAGCTACAGGAACTTTTGGACAGAGGTTTTATTCGCCCTAGTGCATCACCCTGGGGTTCTCCGGTTCTCTTTGTGAAGAAGAAAGATGGTTCGATGAGACTGTGCATCGACTACAGGCAGTTGAACGCTGTCACTATCAAAAATAAATATCCCCTGCCACGTATTGAGGACTTGTTTGATCAGCTCAGAGGTACATCAGTCTATTCTAAGATTGATCATATCATCAATTACGAGTTAGAGATTCTGACATTCAGAAGACAGCGTTCCGTACCAGATATGGGCATTATGAGTTTTTGGTAATGCCATTTGGGCTTACCAATGCTCCAGCGGTATTCATGGATTTGATGAACCGCGAATTTATGGATTTTCTAGATCGGTTCGTCATTGTTTTTATCGATGACATTCTGGTTTATTCTCGTTCCGAGGAGGAACACGCGCAGCATCTTCGTCTTGTTCTCGATAGGCTCCGACAAAAGCGGCTATATGCGAAGTTCAATAAATGCGCGTTTTGGTTACACTCAGTCGGTTTTCTGGGACATGTGGTTTCGAGTAGAGGTATTTCATTGACCCCGAAGATCGAGGTCACTAGTTAGTTGGGAGCAAAAATCGATTCAGGAGGTTCGCAGCTTCCTAGGCTTGGCCGGTATTACAGACGGTTGAGGGTTTCTCGAGCATTTCTATGCCATTGACACGCCTTACGAAGGCGTGAAGTTCACGTGACAGAGGCGTGCGAGACTAGTTTTCGTGAGTTGAAGAGGAGATTGGTGTCGACCGATTACAGTATTGCCATCGAGGGACGATGGTTTACGTTCTTTATCTGAATCGTCTCTGAGGTTTAGCGCGATATTGATGCGGCAGGTAGTCTCCTATGCTTCTCGGTTGAAGGATCATGAGAAAAACTACCCATTCACGATTTAGAGTTTGCTATTATCTATGCCTTGAAGATTTGGAGGCATCATTTATATGGTATTACGTTTGAGATTCTTACTGATCATAAGAGTCTCAAATATCTGTTTACACAGAAGGAACTCAATCTCCGACAGAGGAGATGGATGGAGTTCCTGAAGGATTATGACTGTACCATCAGCTACCATCCAGGAAAAGCCAATGTGGTTGCCGATGCACTTAGCCGGAAGTCCCGAGGGACTTTAGCTTCTTCCGAGTTTTGGTCACGGATTTGATTCAGGGTTTCTCTGAGTTGAGCTTAGAGGAGCAGGGACCGTTAGAGCAGGGCGTTCTGGTTACCATGGTTGCTCAGTCGTCTATCCGGACGAGAGTCCTGGAGGCTCGCCGATGATCGGCATTCTGATTCATTGGTAGTCGATCACTTGGGACAGTTCACCCTAGATGATGAGGGTATTATATATTTCCGAGGTAGATTATGTGTACCTCAGCCTCACCCGGTTATGGAGGAGTTACTACAGAGGCACATCGCTCTCGATTTTGCGATCCACCCAGTGAACCCCGTATGTATCGAGATTTAAAGCGGTTGTATTGGTGGAGCGGTATGAAGAAAGACATCGCGGATTTTGTAGCTAGATGTACGATTTGTCACAGTCAAGGTGAGCACCGAGACCGGTGGATTACTTGGAGGATTCCTATTCACGAGTGGAAGTGGGATCATATTACTATGGATTTTGTGATGGGTTTGCCTAGGACACGTCGAGTCATGACGCGATTTGGGTAGTCGTAGATCGACTAACCAAATCCGCGCCTCTTATCGATTCGGAAGACCGACTCTGGATCGGTTGGCGAGCTATATTGTCGGGAGATCATCAGTTGCATGGTGTTCCGTTGAGCATTATATCGAGATAGAGATCCCGTTTCACGTCTAGGTTACGCAAAGTCTGCGGCAGCTTTAGGCACACGGCCGGTTTAATCGCATTCCATCATGAGATGGGCGATCTGCGGACCATTCAGACACTAGAGGATTTCTTTGAGGTCTGTGTTATAGATTTGAGGCAAGCTGGGAGGATCATTTACGTTAGTGGAATTACGCCTACAATACTTGATTATCATTCGGCTATCCAAATGGCCCGTATGAGGCATTGTATGGTAGGCGATGTCGTACACCCACCCTCAGGGAGGAGGTTGGGGAGGCCCGATTGCTAGGACCCCAGAGGCTCGGTATGAGGCGAGTTGGTCCGTCTATCGGACGTAGGATGTGAGGCGCAGATCGCGGAAGAGTTATGCGGATCGTAGACGGAGACCTTTGGAGTTCTCTGTTGGTGATCATGTATTCTTGCGAGTTTCACCCACGAAAGGGGTGAAAAGGTTTGGACTCCGTGGTAAGCTTGCTCCTAGATATATCGGTCCGTTTGAGATTTTGGAGAGGATCGGAGCAGTTGCTTATCGTCTAGCGCTACCTCCATCTTTGACGAGTATACATGATGTATTCCATGTGTCTATCTTTGAGGAAGTATGTGCGATTCTACACATATTCTATCAAATGTATCAGTTCCATTCAACTTTGATGCTACGTCTGTGAGAGGTTCCGAGTGCGGATTTTGGATTTCAAGGCACGATTCGGAACAAGGTTGTGCGACTTGTCAAGGCGTCGGGTGGAGTCACCACACCGACGAGGAGGCTACTTGGGAGCTCGAGGAAAGATTAGAGCTCAATACCCCCACTTGTTTACTTAAGGTACGTGAGGTGTATTTTCAGTACTTATGGTATTTCTTACTCGTTATGCATCTGAGTAGGAAATTTGGGGACCAAATTTTTATTAGTGGGGGAGAATGTTAAATACGGGGATTTAAAACCCTAAATTAAAAGGCCCAATAATTAAGGAAATAATTCTGGAAATTTTTCGAGATTTTTAGGGAATTTTAGGAATTTTTCTGGAATTTTTCTGGAATTAAACGGACTCTGTACGAGATTTTTACGGGGATAAAATAGATAGGCCTTATTTAAGGGGGGTATTAACCTAAACCGGTAACCCTAAGTTTTATTTCTTTTTCTATTTCTTTTTCCCCACACATAACCCTTCCCCTCAGTTCCTCATGAGTCCTTCCGCCCGCCCTCTTCTTTCTCCCTCGCGGCAGCCCGACGCCGTCGCGCCCGTCGCCAGCAGCCCGATGTCGGCGCTCTCTTCCCTTCACGGTGCGACGCTTTCTTCTCGTACGAGCCTTCTCTCCCCATCGCAACCTCTTGCGCTCCCGCGAGCACCATTGCTCGACACCTCTTCTCTGCAAGCGCCGTGACGTTGACGCCTTCCCGGTGCTCAGGCCCGTCGACTACTCTTCTTCGTGTCCGCAGCCACCGAGTCCTTGCGGCCCCTCTCCCTCCGCAAGCGCCGCCACTGCTCCTCGCGCGTCGCCGTCCACCGCCGACGCCACCTCCTCTGCCCTTCTGGCCGGAGGTCGCCGGAGTAGGTAAGGGTTCTTTTTACTTTTCGTTCTTGGACGATAGTGAGTTAGGGATTTTGTGTGTCGGCCGGTTGTGTTCGGTGGGCGGGCTGTGAGGGTCGATTAAAATTATTAAATTGGGGTTTGGGTGAGTTAGCTATGAGGTTCCGTTTAGGGATTGGCTGTGGAATTTCCTCATCCTAACTTGGATCTATGGTTTAGGCAGTGAGTGCCTTGGAGCTTAGGTTGCTCCGGTGTAAAGGGATCGGGATATGTTAGGTCGGTGGAGACCCAAGTCCGGTAAGCTGTGAACGGTTGCACCGGCTATGCACGACTAGGTGTTTGGAGGTTAGTTAGGCTGTGGATGTTTGTAATGAGATTGATGTTTGAGGTTTGATGTGTTGTGATTGGTAATGCAGCTATTTAGATTTGGATTCGGCATGTGGATGGAATTTCTGGGGCGGGTAAGCTTGATTGGTCGATTTGGGTTGATTCCAGAGTTATTCGGGTGTTGATCGGTTGATTTGTATGATATTTGGAGGATATGAGATTTGGGTTTAATTGGGATATAAAGGAAATCGATTTATTATTCGATTTGTTGTTGAATTGTATATTTTGTGCTTGACTATAATTACGCTATATGAGTTTGATCACGGCGAGTCCCGATCGTGGCGATTGATTCTTCTTGTGGATATATATTGATGGTATTTTGACTTAACGTTTAGATTAAGTCAAATTGATATGCTAGTTAGGATAGCTTACAATAATTTTTCATGTTTATATGCCTAGTATGTTTTTGGTGCCTACTAGATACATGCATGTGATAGGATATGATTATATTTACCTGTTTGATTTGGATCATAGTATGTGGATTAGGGATATGTACATATTGGTTGTACATATCATTCGGATAGGTATATTATGAGTAGGATTTACATGCTTTAGTATCATGCACCATTTTCGCATGATTGCATGCTAGGAGAGTTCCATTATTGTTGAGCCCATGACTAGTTACATAACTCTGCACCTTGCCACTCATGGGTTAGTGGTACATCGGGAGGTGTGTGCGATTGCTCTGTCGAGCTCCATTGAGTCCGCTCATGGGTAGCGATGAGGCGGCATGGTAGCGGCGAGGATCCCTCCTCCGGCCTATGACACCGAGGAGATGAGAGCTTAGCTCCCCACTATGTTTGGGGCGGGAGGATAGGTGTACTCCGGCAGCATCCCACATCACTCGGTCACTCGGGAAGCGATGATGGCGAGTGTCACGATTGTCATAGCCCTACCCACTCGGCTTCACCATTGCGTGTAGGCGGTGTGACGTCGAGGGTGACCATGTCATTAGCACGGCATGCACTTTGCATAGATTGCATTTTATCTTGTGTTTCTTTGCATTTTATTGATGCCTTGGATGTGCATATGATTGTCATGCATACAGGATACATGCTTATATATGATCAGGACTTTATTACTTCTAGTCAGGTACATGCTCCTATATCAGGGTAGGAGATTCAGGTAAGTACAGTCATTTTGTATTTCTTGTTTGTATACCCTATCATGTGAGGTATCTTGGCATGATATTTATTATTAGCTATACTTTACTTTGCATATCTAATATACATGAGTTCTTTGAACTCACCCGTTAGTTTATATCTATTTCGGGATGAAGCTATCGGAGAGTCTGATTCTTAGGACCCCACTCGTCGTAAAGTTTTGATTTGGATATTTGTTTTTACGGTATTTGGATATTTTGGTTAGAGGACATGTATAGGTTTGGAGATTGATTTGTATTTGGATTTTGGTGTCCTTGTGGATCTTATTCGGATTTTAGTTTGATTGGATTTTGTTGGTTATTCCTGCCCAGATGGCAGAAGGGGTAGGTTTAGTTATGATATTCTTTTGTGTATATCATTTGATTGTTGGCCTGAGGCCTGATTTATATAACTGCGTGTGAGTTTGGATTCCGGTCGTGTTGACCGATGTATAGTGGCCGTGTAGGCCTTGTATGTAAAATTTGGATTGTCACCCGTACAGGGGAGATGCTGCCGGATTTTCGTCTGGTGGGGTCTCCTTCGGGGCGTGACATATTTAATCAATTAACCCAATCGAATTAACTAACCATACAAATTTTCGACGCTTGCAATGCCGACAGTAGTCGGATTCTACTCACGATCGGACGGAAGCTGGTACGGTGGTTCTGACAAGATGGCAGTGGTAGCGCTGTGAGCTCGCACGTCGGCAAAGCGAGAGCGATGGTGCGGCGAAGGGCGATGCAGGCATAGAGACCACGGACGTCGAGCTGGTCGCGGAGAGGAGTGGATCGTAGTGGCGAAGGTTGGTCGACCGAGCAAGGCACTAAAAAGAGCAGCCACTGAGGGCGAAGCCCGATGACAACGTCGATCGAGCACTGCGACGATGTCGCCGAGATGGATCGAACAAAGGGGGTGACGATGAAACTTGGTTGCATGCGAGGCCGCCGGATGGAAGGCGGCGTTGTGTCGCGTGGGCGTGCGTGGCAAAGGCGCCAAAGGTCGCGCAGGCGGCGTAGCACAAAGCGCGACAGCGCAGCGCCTGGGTGGCGGCAGAATGGAATTTTAAATTCCCATGAGCTTAGGAAAAATTATAATCTAGGGCTTAATTATATACTTAGGTTAATTGACTTAATCAACCTTAGCCTAATGAGCTTAGGAAAAATTATAATCTAGGGCTTAATTATATACTTAGGTTAATTGACTTAATCAACCTTAGCCTAATTTTTATCCCAAATCCTAATCTAGAGTTGGATTTTTTTATAAACTTAGGCCTAGCTGAATTAATAAACTTTATGATTAATAATAGTTAGACTTAGTCCAATCTAATAAAATCTTGTCTCGAAATTATCAACTAAAATACTAATAAATAACTAATTTCCTTTTAATAAAATAAATAAATAAATTTATTTTATTTATCTCATTTTTTAAATTATATTATTATTATATTATATTTATTTTATTTTATTTTATTTTATATATTACATTCTCCCCCACTAATAAAAATTTGGTCTCCAAATTTTCTACTTGATATACCCTAATAAAGGTATCCTATCTACATGTCATTCTTCTACTCTAAGTAGTTTCTTCATCAGAATCCTGTTACCATCCAACCTCAATCCAGCAGATGATTTTGCTTCATAATCAAAACTCCTTGCATCTGAAATATAATCTGGAACTCCATCTATAATCTTCACAATGTAAATAAGTTAAGTACATACTTCTATATTAATGAAATATGAAAGTTCTTATGTACTTCTATGGTTAGTTAACCATAATTCTTATGTTACTCTTCTAACCTATTTTAATATCTTAACATTCAAAATTGTCAGAGTGTAAACTTCTCTATGGGTTATCAGCTCACCATGCTTCTGTTGTGCGACTCTGATCCATATCTCAATCAGTTACTAGTCTTCTCATCTTCAGCAAGTGTGAGATCTAGTACATTTGTGCTAAGCTTTTTATATATCAGAATCTCTTACTCTAAGTGGATGGTAGTCCAATCTCATGTCAAGATATGACTATCAAAATCTAAGGGAAACTCTATTACTTCGTAGCGGGATGTTAGAGTCTCCCTTGATAGTGTCATTATAACTAATCTACAATAATAACATCTTACCAAACTAGTGTCATATGATCACTTCTGCTGGTCGACTCGGATGATGTTCGAGCTAACTTCACTAGTTGAGAGGCTCCTCAAGTGCCAGATCGTGACCTTTAAGTATGACTTTGCGCTTTCTGACTACAGAGCTGCTTATCCTCCATCTGAAAATATCTACAATATCTGTCACTCTGATTCCTTCTCCCGAGTTACTTGTTGTTGGGTCATCTCAATCAGTATGACTTTGTCTTACTCTTTTCAATAAGTACCAATGAGGGATTTAGACATTCTAATCCGGATATAGGCTAGAAGACCTTGGACGAACTGGAGCATACAATCATAGTTCTAGGATCCTAAGTGGGGTAAAATTCTACAAGTCGACTAAATTCTACATTATAATCCATGATGCTTCGATCGCCTTGCTTAAAATTTAGAAACTCCTGATGACAACCTATATCGAAAGAGGTCAAAAAATACTATCTCTCAAAAGCTTCTCGAAATAGTTTCCAAGTGATGCTCTGTTCCTCAAAAATTGTCCGTTGTTATTTTTCACCATGTGATGATCTGGCCTCATAAATGATACACAGCAAGCTCCACTTTCTCTGCATCCATGCAGGTTATGTATCTAAATAAGTCTTCTAGGTTGTCCATCTATGCACAAGAAATCCATGGATCGGTATCCCCTTGAAATAAGATAAACTAATCTTCCATAGTCTTAGCCAGTGTAAGTATACGTACCTTATCCATGACCAAATCAATAGTAGTAGGGACCGGTGCTCTCTGAGGGGTTACTCCTTAACCTCCAATGGGTGGCTGGCGAACCTAACCCTGGCTTCCAAACTCGACATCAGTCGACACCTCCAAAGAGTCTACACTTTCGATATCAGGGTTAGGTCCTGCAGTGTCAACATGTCATTTTCGGGGTTGACCTCATCCATGACCATGTGTAGGGGTAGTCTCACTATGTGACATTTCCTACTATGACCAAATATATAAGTATCTAGCAAAAAAACATAATGATAACTTCCTATTACAAAAGGAAAGTACAGTGACTATTAAAGACAACTACTTTTCCTATAGCTCAGAGATATCCTTCAGCTTTTTGGCCCCAAAACACAAAAACTCTAAATCAAAGGTAAAGAAAAACTCGAAACACAAAATCCACAAATCGAAATCTCAAACCTAAGCTCTAATACCAATAAAATTGTCACACCTTGAGGACATAATCGTCAATCAAATGACGGAGGAGCCCCTTAGTGATAATATTCAAATACAATCAATCCCGATATGGTAAAAACTTTGAAATAATCAGAAATATAAAATACAATTATTTTTTAAACTGCATGCATGCATGACTAAAATATAAATCAATTAAAAATAAAATAGATTTATGACACCAAATCAAATTGCGATAAAATCCAAAATACGTACACAAAATACGATAACAATAAAGAAAACAAAACGACATCTCGATGATGAAGTGGGACCAACACAGCAAGGGACTCTCTGAGCGACGCAAAGTTAGGTCAATAGGAAACGTCCTCTATCAACTAACCTAGTGGTCAAAGAAAAGAAAGAGTGAGTACAAATCACTCAGTGGGTGTATAGAAGATAGTGCATGATAATATAAACATAATGGAGGTCAGAGGAAGTAAACTCGAGTAACCCAAATCTCAGAGAACCAATATCAATCCAAGAACTAACCTGGATCAACAAAGATAACAAATACACCTGCAACATATACAACCAACTGCAAACCTGCAAGAAATACACATCAAGACACCGCAACAAAGTCTCATGGATCTCGAGGTAATACCAAGGGGCACTATCTGCGGGCAACAATATGCTACCACGATCGGGACACGTGGGCAGATAGCCAATATACATAGTACTATCTACGCACAACCACATATTACCACAAACGAGACTCATAGGTAAAAAGGCAATATAAAGACTCAATGTTTGCGGACAACGACATTCTATCACGAATGGATCTCATGGACAGACAGAATATATAACTATCTAGCTATTGACTGCACGCAACAACATGCAACCACGAATGAGTCTCGTGGGCAGTCGATTATCCTAGGGTGTTAAGTCTAGGATTATCCAACACATATAACATGAAAATATCTATTAAGGTCGATAAAGATCATCAATCTACTAATAAGCACGTCGAGGTGGTTAAGCCTAGGGTTCCAACCCATCTAATATGAAATGTCTATCAAGGCCGATAAAGATAATAAATCTACTAATAAGCACATGTTCCATAAATGTCTTTTCATTCTTTACATTCCCTTCTAAGGAATAATCTCGTCTAAATTATATCATTTCTACCAGTTCAATCATGCATGCAATAACACGCTACCACGAACGGGTCTCGTGGGCAGTTAAGATGTAAGGTAGCTATCTAGCTACAGATGGCACACGAAATCAACTATCACTAACTTCAAATGGGTAGTCCAAGAGTATAATTCTACGGTAGATTTTCTCAACCATGAATGGGAGACATGATCGACCACAGGTATACAAACGCAACCATGATTTGAAAGTAATAAAACTCTATTGCAGACTCTCTCTCAACCACGAATGGGAGACATAGTTCACAGTCGATATATGAGAAATATTGTATACCTTCTAAGGAATAATCACATCTTGATCATACATCTCTACTAGTCTCAATCACAATATCAACCGAAACAGTAAATAAATAAACGTATATCAGTAACATCTACTAATTTATACCGAAGCAATAAATAAGCACATAACCATTATATCAATCAAATACTAGAATAAATAACTACATGTTAATGATGAGAAACAACTCGAAAGCAGTAGAGTATAAAAAGATCAAACAATACGAGAAAGAACATAGAATGTAAATATAATATAATCTAAGTAAACTATATAACCAAAATAATCATACACTAAAACCTAAAGAGGTCAAAGAAGGAACCACTCACCTCTAACTACAGAGCATCCTAGCTATCTCTCAATTTAAGATGTACTTGACTCCCAACTCATTATAATTAATCCATTGTTAATTCAACTATCCATTAATCTATAAGTTGATTATCTAGGAAGTTTTCCTATTAATTTATTTGTCAACGTTTCAACTAACTTATTAATCTTTTCCAACCTTAGTTCATTAGCTTAATTAATTAGATTAATCTAATCTAATTTAATTAAGTCAATTAATGGATCAACTAATTATATCCATTATACTAATCCAATAATCAATTTACTTAAAATCCTAAACGAATTAATCCAGTAAACCGATTAATTAATCCAAATACTCCAAATAACATATTAATTTAACTCAAGTAATTATTCAGATTAATTTAATTAACCAAATTAATTAGTTAATTAAATAGATTAATAGAATTTAATTAATCCAGATAATCGATTAATCAAAATTAATTCATCTTAATGATTAAATCAAAGTTTAATTAATTAACTAAAGCTAATTAATCACTTAACTCGATTAAATAAATCTAACCGTAATCAATCTTACGGACTAATTACTCTAACATATTTAATCAATTAACCCAATCGAATTAACTAACCGTACGAATTTCTGACGCTTGCAACGCCGACGGTAGTCGGATTCTGCTCACGATCGGACAGAAGCTAGTACGATGGTTCCGATAAGATGGCAACAGCAGCGCTGTGAGCTCGCGTCGACAAAGCGAGAGCGGCGGTGCGGCGAAGGCCGATGCAGGCGTAGAGACCACAGACATCAAGATGGTCGCGGAGAGGAGTGGATCGCAGTGGCGAAGGCTGGCCGGCCGAGCAAGGCACCAGAAAGAGTAGTCGTTGAGGGCGAAGTCAGGTGACAACGTCGATCGGGCGCTGCGATGACGTCGCCGAGCTGGATCGCACGAAGGAGGCGATGACGAAACTTGGTTGCATGCGAGGCCACCCAAGGCAGCAGAAGCCGACGCTGTGAGCGTGGGCAGTGCGTGACGATGGGCGCACAAAGGTCGTGGGCGACGGGCATTGTGCGCGTAGACAGCAGGCGACGACGGCATGGGTTGCCGATGCGAGAAGAGGAAAAGGGAAAAATGGAAAGAACGGGATTTTAAATTCCCAAATTAAACTTAGGAAAAATTATAACCTAGGGTTTAATTATATACTTAGACTAATTGACTTAATCAACCTTAGCCTAATTTTTATCCCAAATCCTAATTTAGAGTTGGATATTTTTATAAACTTAGGCCTTGTTGAATTAATCAACTGATTAATAATAATTAGACTTAGTTCAATATGATAAAATCTTATCCCAAAATTATCAACTAAAATACTAATAAATAACTAATTTTCTTTTAATAAAATAAATAAATATTTTTTTTTATCTCGTTCTTAAATTATATTATTATTATATTATATTTTTTAATTTTTATTTAATTTAATTTATTTTTTTCGATATATTACAACATCGTTCTTTCAAAATGAATTCTACCTTAAACCCAACTCTTCCATTGATTGTAAAGCTTGAAAGCTTCGAGTAGCATCGAGTGAATAAGAATGAGGGTTGACTCGAGGATTACGAATTACCTCGATCGACCATGATAATATACTTCATCGTTCTTCCAATGTGATTTTTATCTTAAACCCGACTCCGATCCACCATCGCACGGGACTATCAACTGACCACCTTTGAATAAGAATGAGGGTCGACTTAAGAACTTACGAACTGTCTCGGTCAGTCGTGATAATATATTCCATCGTCCTTCCTATGCGATTTCTACCTTAAATTCTACTCCTCTCATCTACCACCACAAGGGAGAATAAGAAAATCGTAAAGACATCATATGTAGTTCCAACCCTCGTAAAGAAAATAATAGCCTCTATATGATAAGTAGGGGTAGTCCATAATATATTATGTTCGGAGTTACTTCATTGAGAACTTTGAGAAAACCTACTTATACTTAGAAATCCCGAAGTTGATGATATAAGTGGGCAATATATAAACTCCAAAGTGAATGAACAACTGAGCAAGACCTTCTTTGTAGGTAGGCTTAAGCAAATCAACTCAAACCGTTAATCTTGGATCATTGACTTTTCTCAAAAGGTTGAGATGAGATTTCCAAGTATCCTACCATCCAATACACCTGGCAACCATCGCGGAGATCATCGAAGATGGATCCCATGCAGGTGAGGCAGATGAAGTATACTCTCAGACAAGCTACTAAGTGAAACGACTTAACTTGGTCGAGTGGCTGAGTGTAAGTACTTACTCTGGACGAATGGCCGGAAGGGATGATGTATGTTCTCGGACAAGCTACCGAGTGAAACGACTTAATTCAATCGAATGGTTGAGTGCAAGTAATCACCTTGGCCAAGTGGGTGAAGGAGTGAAGTATGTTCTCGGATGAGCTACTGAATGAAACTACTTAACTCAGCCGAGTGACTAAATGCAAGTAATTACCCTGGTCGAGTGGCCGAAAGGGGTGAAGTATGTCCTCAGAAGAGCTACTTAATGAAATGATTTAACTCGGCCAAGTGGCTAAGTGCCTGACCGAGTGGACGGAAGGGGTGAAGTATGTTCTCGATCAAGTTACTGAATGAAACGATTTAACTTGGTCGAGTGGCTGACTGGCTATGCAGCTGAGTGGTCGATTAGTCGTGCAATCAGGTGGTCGAGTGATTATGCAGCCAAGTAGTCGACTGACTGTTTAGTCGAGTGGTCGACTGGCTATGCGACCAAGAGGCCAACTAGCTGTGACCAAGTGACAGACTTATTATGCAACTAAATGGCCAACTGGCTGTGCAGTCGGGTTGCCAACTAGCTATGCGACCAATTGGTCGATTTGCTATGCAATCGAATGATTGAGTGAATCAGAGTTTACCTCGCCAGAGCAACCAACTAGCTATGTGACCAAGTGACCGACTTATTATGCAACTAAATGGCCAACTGGCTATGCAACCGGGTTGCCAACTAGCTATGTGACCAATTGGTTGACTTGATATGCAATCGAATGACTGAGTGAATCAGAGTTTACCTCGCCAGAGCGACAAGGAGCATATTTCATTATCGCTTCCCATAGACCGTGTCATGATAACGGGGCCTCCTCCAATGAGGAAGTCATAGAAGGAACTCCTTGCAATGCATTTCGACGTCTTGCTCGGAGTTTTCCATAGACGATACCAACTTATGTGGTTCAAATTTTTCTTCCTCGATCTTGCGCCAGCAAAGAGGGATCCTCTCTTATCGCAACAGTAAATTTTCAATACTTTTTTACCAAAGTTAATTAATACAGTCGGACGGTCGATTTCCCAACTAACGGTCCTCGATGTCTAAGTTAGACAAGACATTGATGAAAGAAAATATATTAAAGGCAATAAAAGTAATGCAGAATAAGAAGAGAAATTATTTTATGTATAATTAGAAATATACAAGAGTCCGCGAGAGATTGTTTAGATAATATCAGAAGAAGAAGAAACCGTTGAATAATTAGAAGAGAAATGTCAATCTACATACACGACGAAACGATCGAAGCTCCTTGTATAACTCTCATTGTCAGGCAAAGTAGGTGTAGGCATCACCAACAAAGACTGCTGATATTCTGGGTATGTCGATGCACCAATTGCATCACATTAGAGGGCTCTCAAAATGTCCTAGATGATAATGGCCAGGCTTATAAATCCCAGAGAGTCCTCCAATTCTTATGCTGCCAAACTTGATCACGCCAGAGTAGCTCAAGAAATAAATATTAGGTGCAGCCCATCCACCATAATACAATTCCCATAAATAATTTGATGCTTCATGGTTCCCACCAATGAATACAGTCGGAACTAGTACTTCTGCTCGTCGAGAATAATACTTCCAAAATGAATTCATACTTGGATACTTCGGTGGGCAACTTAAGCTTTCAAGATCATTTTCATTTCTGACTGCCTGGAAGTCGCCGCAACAAAGAAGGTCAATCTTCGTGTTCTCCACCTGCTCGATATGTTGAATCGTGGCGTAAACTTTATCCAACTCCCCATGCAAGCATCCTTCCACCGCTATCTTCATCGTTATATGGAGCCTGGAACTTGTGCGTGCCTAGCGAGGATTGCTCGGATCTGCATTGCTGGGTCGAGACGGAGCTACGCGGAAGCTGGCGATGAGCGGCAGCCGAAAGAAATACCGACTTGCGAAAGCGGGCGAACTCGGAGAAAACCCCCTGGCCCTCTCTCTCCTTCCTCCTTGAGTATGATGCCTTTGAGATGCCCTCCAAGCGTGAGGACAGGCTCTTCATCAGCTGAGAAGAAGATTGGAGCCTGAGCTCCCTCCCACAAGAAACGCCGCCCCCAGTCATAAGCGGACCTCCTCCCTTCTTCTTCTAAACCCTAGCAATCTTTTTTATCCTCTCCAATTGAGTCGGGCCGGGCGCTTGCCTCCTCTTCCCCGGGGACATTCAGGAACAATAACTACAGTATCAGTACATTTAAAAATTTTTATCAAAAATCATTTAATTCATCTATTAAATATTTTTAGAATTATACCTACTCATATAATTAAAATATTAATTAGATAAGGAAAAAAATTTAATTGAAATTTTTAATAAATTAAATAGTAAAATATCTTTATGTTCAGATATTTAAAATGATCATTGACAAACTTATTTCCATATTGATGTGACTTACTATTGGATCAATAGCTCTTATACAATTCAAAATTGTATATTCATATAGGGTGTGTTTGGTTCAAGATTATTGTGGATAACTTTGGTTATCCACACTAATCTTGTTTGGTTCGAGAAATCAATGATTTTCAAATAATGAAGTATGTCTGTCACATCAACAAACAAAATATGCAATCCGAAATCACATTACCTTAGATAGAGTAGGGTATTTCTTGATTCCGGAGTTAACAAATATTTTTTTCAAAAGTATCCTCCGAATTGTATCCATTCGGACTAAAATACTCTTAAAATTGTATCAAATCTCAATTTCATCTGAATATAATTGATGCGGGTGTACACGGATTTTCTCACCTCCTTTTAACGCGAAAGAGCATCCAAGAGGCTTAGGGTTCTCTCAGGCCACAACAGTAATAAAAAATGAATAAATGATGAGAAAAATAACACAGAGAACAGAGATACAAGATTTAACATGGTTCAGAATTCTAATTCCTACTCCACGGGGTGAGCTCTATAGCGAGCTGCGACGCCAAAACACTTTTACTATGAAACTTCTCCTTGGAAATATTTCCAGAGGTGGAGAAAAACCCCTTGCAACTTCAGCTGTCTACAATATAGAGGGATAGCTTACTGCCCCCCCCCCTCTCCTTGTTATTTTCTCCTTCTTCCCTTAATCTACTCCTTCTCCGATGAAAACGTCTCCCTCCTCTTGCCGTGGAACTCTCAGTGAGGGTGATGTCTCTCCAATTTTGTCGAAGTCCCCTTTCTCTTTCCTCCCTCCTTGACTTTTATCCTCCTCATCTTCCCTTGCTCCTCTTGATGTAACAAACTACTCTGATCACTATCCACGTGCAAAGCTCCTCTTCCCTGGAGAATAATTCTGTTAGAAGGGTAAGGAATGGAAAACTCCTATGAATATTATGTGGGGTTCTAGTTTGTTATATCATGTAACAAACTGATCTCGTAAACTGCTACCTCGAAAAACATTCTACCCCCACTTTTCACCCTCTCTTCTTTCGCTGAATCTAATTTTTACTCTGTTCCTGCCTTAACCAAACCCTCATCGTTCATCCGGACCAAAGTATATACTACCCATTTTACCTTGTCAGGCTAATACTTAGACCCACTATGACTATGAAACCCAGTGCCTCCTGCTTTTCATGACTCCCCGAGTCAATTCCCGACTCACTTACCGAGTCGGATCCCCTACTTGTATCCCGGGTCGCTCATCTGGTCTCCTCTTAATCTTAGAGCTCATCTTTCCGATCATATATCTTCACCTTGTCGGCTCATTGATCCCAGGGTGGGTTCCACCAAGTTCAATCAGTGTTTCACACATTGCCTTCTTTATCTT